>CABHPP010000590.1:0-37415 GCA_902168425.1 Peromyscus attwateri | reverse complement strand
AAAGAAAGAAAGGAAGGAAGGAAGGAAGGAAGGAAGGAAGGAAGGAAGGAAGAAAGAAAGAAAGAAAGGAAGAAAGAAAGAAAGGGAGAGAGAGGTAGGGAGGGAGGGGGAGGGAGAGAGGAAGAAGGAAGAGAAAGGAAGGAAGGAAAGAAGGAAGGAAGGAAGGAAGGAAGGAAGGAAGGAAGGAATCTGTCCACATCATAGCCACCCTCGGGAAGCCGAGAACAAGCAGTGGGGCCAGGCTATCAACCCTCAAGGCCCACCTCCTGTGACGTACTTCCTCTAGTGAGGCTCCACCTCCTAAAGGTTCCAGGACATTCCCGAACAGCAATATTAGCTGAGGACCAAATAATCAAACACTGTGGGGGACATTTCACATTGAAACCACAATAGCAAGCTTCTCTGCTACAGCCTTGCGAGAGAGCACGGACCTGCCCACACCATGCTTTCTGGCTCTTGAAACTAAGAGATAATTGATGCCTGTGGTGGTGGCCATCCAGTTGGGATCAGTTGTTACTGCAGTCATGAGAGACTAAGATACCCCCCCTTTTTTTTCCTCTTGTTTCATGGCAGAGAGGGCATAACAGAGGAAAGATGCTCACCTCATGACAGTCGGGAAGCAGAGAGGAGAATGGATCAGGAACAAGGTGTATCCTTTGGAAGTACTGTAGACCCTGAACACATGTCCAGTTGAACACTTCCTCCCTGCACAAGAGAGATGCTGCCTACTCTTCCTACATCTGACCTCCTCAGTCCAGGATGCTCTGCATCAGGGCGTAGGGCCAAGCTCCAGTGACCTACTTTCTCCAACCAAACTCCACTTCCTTCCTTTTTCTACCTCTCAATAATGCCATGATATTGGGTTCATCATGGAATTAATCCATTGGTTAGATCAGAGCCCTCAAGATTCAGGATCAGATTGCATCCCCCAAATCCCATCAACTGCCTTAACACTTGAACCTTTTATGAGAACACTTTAAGGTTATCTGTGCCCTTTGAAGGCCAAGTCCATCCATCCCTACTTCATTCTTATCTTTTCTTGAACTGTCTATCCCCTGATAGAAAACATTCTGGACCAAAAAGGTCTATTATGGGGGAACCAGCCCCTCCACCTTGCTAGGAGGTGATATTCAATTGGTTCATGTGGTAAGGATCTAAACTAGCTATAAAGCCCCAAGTAGACATTGGATTATAAAAATGATCAAGTGTCTTATGATAGGTACATAGCCTCTGTCTTGCCATTTCTTGACTTGGCAGAGACCATGAAAGACAGCAACTGAAGTAGGAAGATACAGAACCATTGTCCTCAGACATCCCATGGGTGCCTACAGCAGGAGTCAGTCATAGTAGGGAATCAGGCCAGCACCACATTCTCAAAGACAATGGCATGCTGGGACAGGGGCTCAGTGCAGAGTGCTACATCCATCGCTGCTCAAACTCTAAGTTGCTGTGGAAGTTAAAGACTGGAACCTGAGCTTCATACTCTGGGGATGAACAAACATGCACTATTAACAGCCAAGATGGAAATGAGAGAGAAAAGGAGACACCATTCTAATCAATAATATTATAAATAACATATGCCCTAATACCAATAGAATATTATATCTAACATGTATTTGAAAGAACTCCGGAGACCCCAGCCCAATTACCCCACGCAGAGCACTGGATGCAACAAGCAAGAAGATTTTTATTGTCACACAGGCGCCTGCGGGCTCTCAGCAGCTCAAGCTAGCTGATCACGCCGGGCGGCAACAACACCAGGGGTTTTTATAGGGGAAACAGCACTGTGCAAAAGGTGAAGCATAGTAACAGGCATCTCATTGGTGCATTCAAATAGGGCCAGGGGTGAACCTGAGGGCGCCGCTGTTTGCCCAGACCCAGTTCTCAGAAAAACCTACAAAGTTGAAATTTGCAGGGGCCGTCAGGGGAGAGAGCCAGATTAGCATGCCCTGACCTCTGTGACCCCCCCCTTGTTTTTCTCAACTGTTCTCATACTGGGCAGCCACCTGGCAGCTAGTGGTCTGTCCGTAGTTTGACCTTAACTGAAATGGAGAATAGCAACTATCAACCCTGTAAAGCTGGGGGGGGGGGTGTCTTTCATATTCAGTTATTACTTCTCATTTTTATCATGAATTATTTTCTGTTTTAAAAAAAAATCCTAGCAGTAAGAGCTGGAAATAACTTAGTTGGCAAAGCACTTGCCAAGTGTCCTAGATAGCTTTAGCCATCAACCTGACACAGCTTACAGTCATCTAAGGAGAATCTCAAGTGAAGAACTGCCGGATCAGATTGGTCCATGAGCATATTTATGAGTGCTTGTCTTGGTTATTGATTGATATATGAGGACAAAGCTCACTGTGGACGGCACCATCCCTAGGTAGATGGTGAAGGGCTGTGTAAGAAAGCACAAGTCTGTGAGTGAGCCTAAGGAGAAGCTTCCAGACAGCTTTGCTTCATGGTTCCTGCCTTTGGGTTCCTGTCTTGAGTTTCTGTACTGATGTTCTTCAGTGGTGGATCCTGACCTGAAACTGTAAACCAAATAGACCCCTTTTCTCTGTTTTGTTTTGTCTGTCTGTTTGCTTGCTTGCTTTTTGTCAGAGTATTTTATTAGAACATCACATAGGCATAAAAACCTGAGTTCAGATCTCCAGAACCCACATGAAAAAGCCAGACATGATGGAACATGTTTGTAATCCAAGTGCTAGAGAGGCAGAGACAAGCAGATTCCTGGGTCTTGTAGCTGGAAGGTTTCTCTGGTCCTGCCAGGCCCTGTGCTCAGGATGAATATCCCCACTCTGCCCCCATCCCACAGCCGCTCAGACCCAACTAAACATACAGAGGCTTATATTAATTACCAATTGCATGGCCTAAAGCAGGCTTCTTGCTTGGGGGAAACATGGGCAGCAATGATGGCACTGAGAGGAGGAAGTTGGACAGGTGGAGCCCAAGTTGTTTACGCTGAGATTAGATTGGAAACAAAAATCAGGTGAGGTGATGTCAACATATAAACAGCTCATGGACAAAGGAGTGAGTATAGGAGGTTCCTTCCACCTCCTCCTAGGGTTCTGCTGTTTTCTGCTTTAAAAGATGCTTACTGCTTTATAATAAATGAGTTCTTGCTTGACTTGACTCCCCACAGCACCTGATTGTCTCCGGGACAAAAGGGAGGCTAGGGAACAGGCAAGCAGTGCACTTACCTTTCTTTAGACCCAGTTCATCCTCGTTCAGATGGGCTAAGACCCTGCACTTGCTAGATAGCTCTTACACCTTAAATTAACCCATTTCTATTAATCTATGTTTTGCCACGTGTTCTATAGCTTTACCGGTCTGCTGGCATGTTGTTCCTTCAGCGTTAGCTGGCATCTCTCTCCTCTCTCTCTCTCTCTCTCTCTCTCTCTCTCTCTCTGCCTTCTTTCTGTCTCTCTTCCTGTCTATCCCTTGGATTTCTGCCTGCCTCTAAGCTGCCTTGCCACAGGCCAATGCAGCTTTATTTATCAACCAGTCAGAGCAATGCATATTCACAGCGTACAGAAAGACATCCCCCAGCAGGGTCTCACTGATCAGTCAGCTTTGCTGAATCAATGAGACCCGAGAGCGAGAGACTGCTTTTATAACATGCTGTAGAATGACTAAGGAAGGTACCTGAAGTTGACTTCTGCTCTCCACATGCACAAACATGCACACACATATACACATGTACGCATATGTTCCACATGTACATATAAATATGTGCCTATATGTACACACACCAAGAAATATTCCAGCAATGAATATTTAGGAACAACTAAATCAATGGTTCCTTCCCAGTGTCACACTGTGAGCCTACAAATCCTTCATTTAGCAAGGTTAAATGTAATTAAGTTTTACAGAGCTGTTTGTAATTGCTGCTCTTTTATAGGTATTGCATCCATAGTACTACACCCACCTCCAGGGAGGCAAGGAGGCTCCTTAAGCCTTTGACAGGAGCAAACAAATAACAACAACAACCACAAAAATAAAAGGCTCAGGAAGTAACCAAAACTCACAAATCTCAGGAGGTTCCTGAAACATACAAGACTCATAAAGTACCTACCCAAGGCTATGTAAGCAGTAACAATTTCTGGGGAGAGGAGGCTCTCTGGCCAGCCCAACTATTTTCAAGTCATTCATAGAGTCCCTGGGATGGAGCTCTCATGAGTCATCGCTCATGCTAAGATAAGTTTTCAGTGAAGATGCTGCTTTTGAGTCATCCATGTTCTGGTGAGCAACACTTCACTTATGCTGTGTGTGTAACACTACTACCTGACTAGGCTAGATATACATGGACTCATTCATTTGCTCTGATATAGGTGCCCTATCTGAGAAGAATAAATGCTTGCTCCTGTCTCCACCAGGGAAGTTACATAACAGCTGCCTAATTATAGAGAGAATTAATACTGCAAAACTGGTCATTAGCTACACAATCAACATGAAGCCATAGTAGTGTGATGGGTTTGCCCATTTTCAGTGAAAACACCCTGCAGATGGCCCTCTTCCTTCCCTCCTCACTCCTAAAAGAACTGACAAGGGCTATGAGGGATTTCTGTACTCTTGGCTGACATTCTTCAAGGAAACTATCAACATGAAGATGCGCTGTTTAGACGGTACATCCCTGATGGCCACCGCTGAAGATACCTGACAATTCTACAATGTAGAGAGTATGTACTTTGATGTGACTGTCCAGCTGGTACAGAAGGTGAAGGCAGATGTTAAAAGTCACCTTCTGTGAAGCTACCCTCCCTCAAAACTCTTTAGCTTCATCCTTTATACTCCCTACATTGCAAAAGTTCAAAACCCTTTGTAATCTGATCCCAATTTCTCATCCCCTCCCACGTTCTGCAACACATTATGTCCCCCAACTCTGTAAACCAACCTCCTTCTCCAGGCACAACATTCACAAGTCCCATGGCCTTTGCACCTGCTATTCCTTCTGATCTTCCCCACAACCAATGCTGAGTCAACCTATAAGACTCCATCCAGGGCTGGAGATGTGCCTCAGTAGGCAGAATGTCTGCTTAACATGTGTGAAGCCCTGGGTTTCATTCCCCAACACCACATTAACCAAGAACAGAATCTCAGCACTCTGGAAGTGGAAGCAGGAGGATCAAAAATTCAAGGTCATCCTCAGATGCACAGAAAGTTTGAGGCCAGTCAGGGCTATATGATACCTTGTCTTTAAAAAAAATCCCAGTCCAAATAGGATCTTCTCCATGCCTCCATGCTGTCTCATTCTCTAGGTTCCAGTTTTCCAGGATTCATGCTCTAAGCCAGCACTAATGACTGTTATACAAATTCATTCTGCTGTATTGCAAATTCATTCTTCATGGCTTCCTAAACTGCTTGAGGATAAGAGTACATTCTGTGTTTTCTAATTTCCATAGGAAAGCTTGTGGAAATGAGATTCAGTGCAACACCAGCCAGCAAATACTTTGGAATGAACTGCCCTGGAAGGAAGGAATATGTTTCCAGCCACAACGGGCTTCCCTGCCAGCCTCTGTGTCTACAGGTGACACTCACCTCAGCGTTCTTTGTTTTGACACAGACACATTCAGATTTGATGGTGTTTAATGGGTCCCAGTCAACCCACTCATTTGGAAACACTTTAGTTGACCTTGCCATGTGCTTAGCACTAGGGTGATATGGAGATTTCTAATGCAACTGAAAGATTTGAATTCTAGAACTCACATAAGTGAAAGAATGAATGAAAAGCAATGCATACTTGGGCTGGGAGTATAGTTCCAGAGTAGAACACTTGAGTTCCATGTCTGGCAACAGAAAGTATTGTGTGACACTATTCCCAAATCTCTATTCACTCCACATAGGGAATCAACAACATGCCAAAGTAAGGATACCATCAGAGTCCAACTTGGTGACCCAATGAGTTTAACAGAATTATGTACAGCAGCATGGGTGAGAAGTGATTTATAGGAGCATAGATGGCTCAAAAACAGCTGCACACCAAAAAGCCCACCCTGGAAAACTGGAGCACACTTCATCACTTGCAGACAGTTCAACAGATTGGAGGGTATCTACTCCAGGCAGCTCAGAAGGTCTGAGCCTCTTCTAGGCAACTAGACTTGTCTGAAGAGTGTATGTCAGTAGTTCTTACTGTTTATGTAACTTTGAAGTGGGGAGGAATCTAATGAAGCTGGTCAGTTTCAGGTACTTCCTGATCCCATTGAGTTGTTTGCTTCCTGGGTTTTAATGAGCTTCCCTGCAGGATGGAATGTTTCCCCTCCCTGTAGAACATCCTGCACCTTAAGGAGGTCCTTCCTTATAAGATGGAGGAAATTGTTACCTAATAGATAGAATAAAGGGAAGGAGGTATGGAGAAAGGGAGAGGAACTTGGTACTTAGAAATTCACTTAAAAACTGAGAAGATGATCATAACGGTGTACACCTATTATGTAGCAATTTCTTCTGAAGCTCATTAAGAATAAGTTGTAAAGAATCAGGACATGCTGAGGGGAGGCTTAAAACTCAGGAAGTAAACAATTCAGTGTCTGCAGGAAGTCCCTGAAACCGACCAGATGAATAAGACCTCTGTCTCCCTCTGCTAACATAAGCAGTGAGAACTAATAAGGAGATAGAGACCAGATGAGTTGCCTGGAAGAGACACTCTCTAACCCACTGAGCTGCCTACAAGTAACATGGGTAACATAGTGCACTTTCGGTTTCCAAAGTTTCTGAGCTGTCATCCATGCTGGGGTGGACTTTTGGTGATGCAACTGTCTTTGGTCATCCTCTGACTCCTCACCCACATTCCTGTAAGTAACCCTAAGAAACTCACTAGTCCTCCAAGTTGGACTTGTGGTATTCTTACTTTGGTCCGTTGTTGGTTCCTGATCTGGGGTGAGTAGACATTCATATGCATGTCTCCAGGAATACTGTCACACAACACCTGTACTCCCAGCAGGTAAGCGAGGCGGTAGGGCTCTGCTTTTGATTCCAGTCTGTGGACATTAAGACCTGGTCAAAAAAAAAAAGAAAGAGAGAATGAGAGAAGGGGAGAGAGGGGGGAAGAGACAGAGAGGAGAGAGGGAGAAAGGAGACAAAGGATCAGTGCCTTGAAATTTCTAAGTTCTGGTGTTAATTGATTGTCATCAGTTAGGGGAACCTGAGTCAATTTTGAAATGAATGGAAAGGCATACAAGGGCATAGCACAAGAGTAGCACGATACAGTGATACAAAGAATGGAACACAGATGAACAGCAGAGGTTTAAGAGCAGGTTCAGGATGAGTGCTTGGAGTCCTAGTATTCTGCGTTTCTTCTAACCATGCATCATGGCCGAAACACCCAAAGTTCATTCTTCTGGAATTTTGAAGACCAGCATGAAATAAGGCAATGAAAGAGCTGATGGAAACTTCTTATTGGAGACAACGAAAGTGCCTCCAATAAGAAATTTTCTTCCAGACTGGACAGATGACTCAGGGGTTAAGAGTCTGCATTACTCTTACAGAGGACCAGATTCAGTTCCCAGCACCTACATCAGGAAGCTCACAACCACCTCTAACTCAAGCTCAAGGATCTAACGCCCTCTGCTGTCCTCTGAGTGTACTTGCTCTCATATGCATGCACCCACACACATACACATAATTCAAAATAAAATAAATTTTCTCCAAAAAAAAATAAAGAAGAGTCAAGGAGGTAGCTCAGTCAGCAAGATGTTTGCCTTGCTAGCATGCAGACCTGAGTTTGATCCTAAGACCCCACATAAAAAGCTGGGCATGATGGCATGCATGCACATGTAACCTGAGCACTGGAGAAGACAGGCGAATACCTGGGGCTCACTGCTAAAATAAGAGAGATTTCTGAAATCCAGTAAACCACACTTGGCCCATCCTGGAGTAATAGACAAATAACACCTTTCTGCAAACTACTAATTATCAGTGTGCTAGGGGCATCCCAAATGGAATGTAGCATGTCTTGATGGGAAGACAGGATCCCAGAGCTTCAGTCCTCTCCTCACCAGCCTTACCCCAAATGCTATGTTTACATTAAGTCAGTCTGAAGTCTCAGAAATAATCACGGACGTTGACGATCATTGAGTTTTTCGTAATTGAGCTTGTTCAGCTGGGAAGGTTATACACATCCTGTCCAGCTGGCCCTGTTTGCAACACATGTTCTTCCTGAAAATTCAATAGAAAACCTCTGTTTCCTCCTAACGACAGAAAACAATGTGATTTCCTTCAGTTTGTTTGGGCTGAGTTCCGCCATGACCAAACACAATTCAGTGTTCCTGTGCTTATAATATTTTTTTCTGTTTTCACCCAATAACTAGTCTCATGGAACTTGCTTGTTGGTCCAGATTTTTTTTATGTTGATTCATGGTATTTACTGAGATTCAGTTTCCTGTGACAGAAGAAAACAGAGTAGTCCATGAGGCTGTCTGGGCTCAATACCTGGTTCCAGCCTTAACTTTTGTGATCTCTGCAAGTCACTTGACCTTGACCATGATTTTAATTCTCCCTCCTCTATAAAGGAAGGGCCACAAAAGTTCCCATGGGGGGGCAGGAATGTAGGTCAGTTGGCAGAGTGCTTGCCTGGCATTCACCGGATCCTGGGTTCTATCCCATTCTATCCCATATGAACACTGTCACAAGTAAGCTCACTCTTCTCTCTCTCTCTCTCTCTCTCTCTCTCTCTCTCTCTCTCTTTCTCTCTCTCTCTCTCTGTCGCGTATGAGTGTGTGAGTGGATTCTGGTAATCCCAGGACTGACACTGTGAGATCAAGGCCATCCTCAGCTATGTAGTGAGTGTGAGACCAGCAGGGGCTACGTGACTCTCCATTTAAAAAAAAATTACAATCTACATAAATAACCTAGCACAGATAAGTCCTTTGGTAAACACCACTTCTCTTGTTATGGCTTCCAGCCCATGGTTCATTGTGTACACTGTGCGCTTCTTCTGGCGTCATCAATAGTGGGAAAACCCCTGTGCTTCCTTCAGCTTTACTTTCAAGTATAACCAGTTAATAACTGAAGAGGAAGTAACGGGCGCTTGGTAAGAGTCTGTCTGAGTCCCTCCTTGGCCCCAGCTGATGACTATAAATGATTTGAAAATTAAAAAGCCATTAGGCTATTAAAAATAGCTTTGAAGAACAATCTCGATAAATTATTTTCATGCTTTAAAAAAAAACCCAACTGCAAAGAATATAAATGGTAACAGACCATCTGAAAAGTCAGTAACCAGATGTAATGGTCAATTTCTCTAATATTATTGTCTAATTAAGCGATTGGCTTTAGAGAAAATTACATTTAACTGAGTCGGTATATTTTTAAAAGTGATGTAGAACCGATTTCTTTTGAGCTAAGGAGATAAAAATATATATATATAATGAAACTTGAGTACAAGGAAGAGCAGGTTCTGATTTATGTTTTGGGCTAAGTTGGCTGGGTTTTCAGCAAGGAATTCAAGAGCTTAAAAATGGAGCCCAGTCAATGGGATGGACTCAGAACCACAGCCCAAAGCCAGCAAGAGGCAAATCCCCAAGTATCCCTGTACCCAGGAACAGTCAAGATGTCACCCACAGTCATTGCCTCTCGCCCACTGCAGTGGGTTCTGGCTGGTTCCCTTGGCTCAGCAGCTTTGGGGACCTTTGGAAGTTCCCATTGCACAAATTAATTCACTGAGAAGACTCCTGTTACTTTCTGTGTGCTGCGCAGGTCCATGTTCATGTGTGTGCAGGTGCATGTTTATACATGTATGTGTGGTTGCAGAAGCCAGAAGTCAACCTCAGAGGTCATTCCTCAGAAGCTATTTTTTTTTTTTATATCAATAAGGACTCGTCTTTTTCTGGGACCTGGGGAATTCCTGATCCAATAGGCTGGCCTAGAGATTCTCTTGTCCCCACCTCCACAGCACTGATGTTACAAGTTCAAGCCTCCACACAGGCTTTTTAAGATGGATTCTGGAGACACAACTCAGGTCCTCTTGATGTAATTTGCTTCATTTAATCATATGAATATAGTCACGAGCAATCTGTCATCACCACCACCACCCCGTGTGTGTGTGTGTGTGTGTGTGTGTGTGTGTGTGTGTGTATGTGTGTGTGTTTCTGTCTCTCTCTCTCTTTCTTTCTCTCTGTCTCTGTCTGTCTGTCTCTCTGCCTCTCTCTCTCTCTCTCTCTCTCTCTCATCCATACCCCATTCCTCAACCACTTAAATCCCATTGAAAGCCCTGAAGACCCACTAGGCTTTATGAAGATTCCCTTTGCGTGACACATGGTGCAGCTCTTCCTTGAGATCATCACCTCACGCTCTTGAAACACTTCAGGAGAAAAGCGATTACTGTGTCAAGTGTGGCACTTTCTGCAATTCAAAGACCTTCGAGGCTCTAAGAACATTGCCTCTGGAGCTAAGGCAACCCCCAGTCCCTGGGAGACTCTGTTAGGATGCAGCGATGGAAATGTAGCAGGAGCCGCTGCCCTATTACCTCAAACACATTTGATCTGCCTGCTGTGCTGCTCATAACAACACATCTCCCTGCATCCATCAGACACCTCATTTCATCACCTCATCAAGAGCACCGGCAGTGATGCCATCCAGGGATGTAGGAACGGGTTCGTTTTCCCTACTGATGAAATAATGAAAAGGTAAAAGAAGTGTCAATGAAAATCTGGGGGAGTCCTGGCAGAGTCACCTTATGCTACTTGGGAAATTGGGGCCCCCCTCTTGGGGTTCTTAGACTTATTAATTAAAGAATTTAAGAACAGACTCACATAGAAGCTTGGGGGTGATTTATTAGAGTTTAAAGGAAAACCCCAGAGCAGGTAAGCCGTAAACCTCATAGCTGCCCAGAGGAGGGGAATAGGGAAGAGAAGGAGACGAGTTGTGTCATTTGAGATGAGACAACGCAGAGGTCAGCTCCAGGGTAACTGGCAGCCACAGGGAGGTGAGGGAGCTTTTACAAAAAAAGAGTAAGGAAGCCCAAAGAGTTAGGAAATTTTAAAGCATAAATAGACTCTGGCCAGTATCCAAAGAAAAAGGAAGTTACACCCTTCTGAATTGGGACTGAGAATGATGGCAGACCCGAACCTGTGGCCCCTGGTAGAGGCTCACTAGGGGGCAGGAATTCTGGGAAGGAAAAGCACATTATCCTAAGGTGAACCTGCCTTTCTGGTGGTGGTCCTGCCTTCCCCAGGATGGTCTCTCAGACAGGTCACTGACCAGCCCAACCGGATTAACTCTTGAGGTTAAAAAATAATAATGGTACGTTTCCACCTAGAGCACCTTTCTAACACTGTGACCCTTCAATACAGTTCCTCATATTGTGCTGACCCCCCAACCAAAAAGTTATTTTGTTACCACTTCATAACTGTAATTTTGCTACTGTTATGAATCATAATGTAAATATTTTTGGAGGTAGGTTGGGGGAGGGGGTCATGACCCACAGGTTGAGAACCAGTGAACTAAGCCATCTCCTAGTCCTAGATAAAAACCTGTGGCATGGAACTCAAACTCTCTCAAGCAACAGCAAGTCTGAAGACCACACTACACCCAAATGGGTACAGTTGTCCATGATGGCAAGACTACCCTCTGGAGCAGAAGTAGTCATGTCCTGAAAACCTTCAATCATTGACCATGATGAGTTTCTTCAACACCACCTTGCAGAAGCTACAGGGAAAACAATAATCAGCCAGACCACATATGATGGCGATGGAGCCTATGGAAGCCATGAATGAATGTGTAAGGGGTGGATGAAGTCCTGTGTAGATGTAACCAATCGCCTTATTAAATAAGAAACACAGAGCCAATGTAAAGATGAAAGCCCAAGAGGTCAGAGCTAGGAGCCTTACCCACTTTCCACCAGCTAGCTTCTCCCGCCAAGAGACCTCTCCGAAAAGGGAGCTACTTCCTGTGCGTTTGACTTATAAAGAGTTCTGGTTCTTCCTTCTCATTGGTTGTAAACCCAACTACGTGACTGCCTTGTCATTGCCTGTCTGTACAGACCTCCCAAGTCTTCTATGGTTGGTATTGAGATTAAGGGCGTGTGTCTCCAATGCTGGCTGTATCCTTGAACACACTGAGATCTACCTAGTTCTGCTTACCAAGTGCTGGGATTAAAGGCGTGCACCACCACCGCCCTGGCTTTCGCTATGGCTTGCTAATAGCTCTGACCCCTAGGCAACTTTATTTATTAACATACAAATAAAATCGCATTTCAGCACAAATAAAATACCACTATAGTCCTGAGCTAATGTGTATTATTGACAAGGGCCAGTGCCTTTGACCCATGATAATTGGCAAAGCTTTTCTCTGGGTCAGGCTCAGAAGCATGGCAAAGCCTTCCTCTGGTCCAAGTATGAGAGTTTACAAATGACTGACCAGTGTGTACAAAAACTACAGCTTCCCTTTCCCAGATGACTGCAACCTGAGACTGCTCCCCTACACAGACCTCCTACCAAGACTAGCTAATGCCTCCTAGAGATATACATAATAAATGCCTAGCTTTGAGGAGCTGTCCTAAACACTCAGGTAACATTAAAACACTGCCCATACATACTAAATGTCACCCAAAGACAACGTCACTCCCAGATAAGTCTGAATGGGACACCTCCAAGGCTGAGGCAGTAGTTTTACCACAAGTTCAAGGCCAGCCTGGGCTTCATAACCAGTCCCTAATTCCCAAAAAGGGGAAATAGGGACTGGAGACATATCTTAGAGGTTAAGAACACAGACAGCCTAAGTTCAGTTCCCAGCATGCATATTAGGCTGCTAACAACCACATAAACTTCTAATTCCAGGGGATCCAACAGCTTCTTCTAACCTCCCCAGCACCTGAATTCATGTGTGCAAACCCACACAGAGAGAGATACACATAAACAATGTTTAAAAAAAAAAAAAAAACGGGCTGAAGAGAGCTCACTCAAAGTGCCTACTATGCTCTTGAGTTTAATCCCAAGAAGACATGTAAGAAACATACACTTGTAATCCCAGCTTTGAGAAGGCAGGCCCATGGGGATACCTGGCCAATAAGACTCGGGCAATCAGCAAGCTCCAGGCCAATGAGAGACTCTGTCACAAAAATGAAGGTAGACAGCCCCTAAGGAACAACACCTGAGGATTGTGAATATACCTTTCCACATACGCATGTGTACACACACACACACACACACACACACACACACACACACACTGTTGTGTAGCAGTTTTCTCCCAGATTAGAACCTTTCATGTTGGAGGGAAGCTCATTGAGACACAGGATGTTTACAGGGAGGTAAAACAACAGGATGGCCTAAGGAGAGGTGAAACACTCTATCCTGCAGGGAAGCTCATTAAGCTCAGGAAGTAAGTAATTCAAAGGCCTTCAGGAAGTCCCTGAAACTGACCAAATTCACTAGGCTCCTCCCTCCCCAAGCATATATAAGCAGCCAAGGCTGCTGAGAGTCCCTCTCAGTCAAGATAGACTGCCTAGAAGACTCTTGGACCAACTGAACTGTCTGGAAGACACAGAAAGCAGCCGAATATTCCAGAAGAGAATAAGACTAATGGAGTCACCTGACAAGGATACTGTCCTATCTGCTGAGCTTTCTGCAGACTGTTCAGTATGCTCCAGGCTGCCAGCTTTTGTATCACCTATACTGTGGTGGGTTTTACTGATGGAGCTGTCATTGAGTCATTTCTGCTCCTAAGTAACTTCTCACCTGTTTTCCTGTAAGAAACCGAAATAACTCATTGGCTTATCAAGTTGGACTTTGATGGTACACTTACTTTAGTTTGTCGTCAGTTCCCTACCTGGGTTTCAAGAATAGTGTCACACAAAACACACACACACACACACACACACACACACACACACCAAATTAAACAAAAAAAAAAACCTCAGAAAACGTTCTCTGTCAACTAAGACCACATCTATTGATCCCAAAACAAATTGACTTAACTCCCCTGCCTGGGTGCCTCAATTCAGACTTGGCTACTGTTCAATGTTATCTCCTAATTACAAGAATGCCACTGGCGCAGCACAAATATTTGGAGTGGAGGTACACAGTTTCAGAAGTCTGCACACGAAAATGAATCTGAAGGGACCCACAGAAGGGGAAGCCGGGGCTCATGGCTTCCCCATGGATTCCCCGTGGGGCCTGTTCCTCACATAACAGTGTGGGATAACGCAGGGTGCATCTCTGAAATCTGTGGACGTGGGTCTGCGGAAATGGGTCAGAGGCAAAGCCCTTGTTGTATAAGCATGAGAACCTGAGTTCAGATCCCCAGCCCCCACCTAAAAGCTGAGCATGGTAGTTTGTGCCTGTAAACTTAGCACTAGAGAGACAGAGACAGAGCTGTCTCTGAAGCTCCCTGGCCAGCCAGTCTAGCAAAATCAGCAAGCTTGCAGTTTAGCGAGAGACCCTATCTCAAAATATAAGGTAGAAGGCTGGTGAGATGCCTCAGTGGATAAAGGGTGTTGCTGACAAACCCTGAGACCTGAGTTCAATCCCCAGGTCCTATATAGTGAAGGAACCACCTCCCAGAAGCTAGCCTCTTGAGCTTCACACACATGCTATGGCACATGCACACAACCCCATTAATAAATAAATAAAAGTAATAAGAATAATTTTAAAATAAGATGGAAATGTAAATGAGGACTATATCCCAATATTAACCTCTGGACTCCAAATGCACCCACACAAATATATCAACATACGTTCATGCAAACACTACATACAATAAATAAATAAAATCAACAAATACTGTGATGCAATAGATTCTGTTTTCAATGTGTACGTGTGTACATGCGTGTGTGCACACACACTTGCATGTGCATGCAGAGGCACAAGGTTGATGTCAGGAATCATTCTCAGTTGCTCTTCGACCTTATTCACTGAGGCAGGGTCTCTCAGTCAAACCCAGAGCTCACTGGTATGGCTGGTCTCACTAGTCAGCTTGCTCTGAGGATCCCTTGTCTCCACCTTCTGGAGCTAGACTTACAGGTGAGCCCCTGATATATAGCAGTTTCCTCTGAGATTGCAACCTTCCATCTTGGAGGGGAGCTCATTAATATGCAGAATGTTAACAGGAAGAGGAAGTGGAACTCTCCATTCTGCAGGGAAACTCCTTCCACTCAGGAAGCAAACAACTCAAAAGCATCAGGAAGTCCCTGAAACTGACCAGATACACTAGGTTCCTCCTTCCCTGAGCATGTCAAAGCAATAAGGACTGCTGAGAATCATTCTCAATCCTATTAAGCTGTCTGGAAGACACAGAGACCAGCCTAGCAATCTGGAAGAGGCTCAGACCAACTGAGTCATCTTGAAAGGACACTTTCCAACCTGTTGAACTACCTGAAGGTTGTGTAGTGTGCTCCAAGTTTCCAGCTTTTTGGTGTGTTGAGGTGGGATTTAGTGATACAGCTGTCTTTTTTTTTCTTTTTTTTTTATTAAATTTTTTCATTTATTTTACATACCAACCACAATGTCCCCTCCCTCCTCTCTTCCCATTCCTCCCCCCCCCCCCCCCCCCCCCCGTCAATCTCCACTACCACCTCATGCATTCCTCCTCTGTTCAGAAAGGGGCAGGCCTCCCTTGAGAGTCAACAAAGCATGGCATATCAATTTGAGGAAAGACCAAACTCTCCCCACACACACACCCCCGCCGCATCCAGGCTAGGTGAAGCATCCCAGCATGGGGAATAGGTTCCAAAAAGCCAGTTCATGCACCAGGACAGATCCTGGTCCTACTGCTAGGGGCCCCACAAACAGAGCAAGCAACACAACTGTCACCCACATGCAGAGGGCCTAGGTCGGTCCCAGGCAGGCTCCCTAGCTGTTGGTCTGTGAGCTCCCATTAGCTCAAGTCAGCTGTCCCTGTGGGTTTCCCCATCATGATCTTGACCCCCACCCCCTTCCTCTTACAATCTCTCCTCCCTCTCTTGAACTGAACTTCCAGAGCTTGGCCCAGTGCTTGGAATACAGCTGTCTTTTAACCATTTCTGCTTCTGTAAGTAACCCTTCACCCATATTCCTGTAAGTACCCACCAACAAACAAACAAACAACTCATTGAGTCACCAAGTTGGACTTTGATGGTATTCTTACTGTGCTCTGTTGTCAGTTCTGTATCTGGGATGAGTAGGCATGTGTTCATATCTCACCAGGAACAGTGTGACAGTACAGCCATCATGGCCACCTAGCATTTGTGTGGCTTGCTAGAGCTCTGAACTCCAGTCCTCAAACTTGAAGGGCAAACACTTTAATCACTGGCCCATGTCCCCAGCCCCTTCAATGGGCTCTATTTTTCTCTCTCTCTCTCTTTAGATTTAATTTTTAAGTCTGTGTGTGTGTGTGTGTGTGTGTGTGTGTGTGTGTGTGTGTGTGATTATATACACATGAGTGATACCCACAAAGGCCAGAAGAGGGCGTCAGAATTCCCTGGAGCTGGAGTAACAAGCGGCTGTGAGATGCCCAAGGTGGAAGCTAGGAGCTGAACTTAGGACCACTGAAAGAACACAAGGGTTCTGAACTGGTGAGCCATCTCTCCAGCCCCTGCAATAGACTCTTGAGCCAAACGTCCTATAGATGAGCATCGATACCACATTGATCCTCTGCATTCTGCTCTGGGGTTCTTTCTACTCCTTGTCTCCTGGATTCTTTTGGCAGCTTCCTGCCAAGAGAGAGGGAGACAGACAGACAGACGGCAGACAGACAGACGGGTGGGGACAGAGACAGAGAGACATAGGGAGAAGTAAACAATGTCACCCTTCCCCATCTGCTGGTGACACAGGGGAAATAAAAGATACAGAAGGCATCATGTGGTTTAATTACATTCCAGAGTCGGTCTCCCCGCTGACAGGCCTCCTGGCCCCGGGCCAATGAGCTCCATGTTTTTGCCATGCTGAGCCAGGCATAATGGGGTTGGGAGGGAGGATTAAAAGCCCAGGCTGGGAGCAGAGTTGCTCAGTCAGTCTGGCAGCTCTCTTTAGTGTCAAGCTGCAGGAAAAGGACTCAGTCCACCCATGTGTACAGGATTAGGAACCTCCACAAATCCATTCGGAAAAAGAGTGAAAAAAGAGCCAGTCAGGAAATCACTATTCAGCGGCGCGACCGGGACCCTGGCTTGTAGCCGCGTGGTCTCCAGCGTTCCATAGGTTTCCTACTTCAAGAGCTACAGAGATGAATGAGAGACACATTGAGCCTTGGGGGTGTTTTGGGACTGGAAAAGTTCCTTCATCCACTTGCAAGCAGAACACACCGTTCTACAGAAGCCTTGGATTGTAAAATTGCTCGGAAGCGGAGCGGGTGAGGAGGGAGAGAAGGAATTCCAAGTGTGAGAAAGCAGAGAGGCCTGAAGACTGAGGAGGTGGCAACTCCAGTGAGTCAAATGCTTATTTCACAAGCATAAGGACCTCAACTCAGATCCCCAGCACCCGCATAAAAATGCTGGATATGGGGGAGCCCTGCGGTCATCCCAGTGCTGGAAAGACTGAGGCAGATCTCTGGAGTTTACTGGCCACTTTGGTGAGTTCCTGTCCAGGTTCACAACAAAGGTGAGGGCTGAGGAGGTGGCTCAGTGGTTAAGAGCGCTGGCTGCTCCTCCAGAGGACCTAGGTTCAATTCCCAGCACCCATGTTGGGAGAATCACAACCACTTGTAATTCTAGTTCCAAGGGATCAGATGCTCTCTTCTGGCCTCTGTGGGCACTGAAGTATAGATGGTACATACATCACACAAGCAGACCAAAACATACACATACACAAAGTAAATTTTAAAAACAGATGTGAATAACACCTTAGGAACAACTGAGGCCATCCCTTGGCCTCCACATGCATGTGCAAATGATACGCATGACCAGACACACATA
Source organism: Peromyscus attwateri (assembly GCA_902168425.1). Taxonomy (NCBI): domain Eukaryota; kingdom Metazoa; phylum Chordata; class Mammalia; order Rodentia; family Cricetidae; genus Peromyscus; species Peromyscus attwateri. The sequence goes on along the minus strand of CABHPP010000590.1, from coordinate 19,603 downwards.
CACACACTCACTCCAGCCAATGTACCGTGACAATGAGCCCATCTCTAACCTTCATGCAGGGTTCCAGTGCTTTGGAAAATTAACAAATCCACCAAGGGAAGCCTCCAACTTGTGAAAATACAGAGGGCAGCCCTGGATTTGAAAAATTCTGTTAATAAAATCGAAACATGGTAGATTAGCTTGGATTCGTATAAAACCACCTCTAGAGACACATTCGGATGGAAGACAGGAAATGATGGCTTATCCTGAAGCCGAGGTGATGACGTTAACAATATCCTGATAAGGAAAATGTCAATGAAAAGTGGCGGTCGGCATGGAACCGGGATGACCCTGATCATCTCTCCCATCCACTGGGAGGGATTCTGAGGCGAGAATGTAATTGACATAATGAAACCATTTGGGGGAGATGGTTTCTAAGAGCAGAACCAGAGGCATTCGGCTGTCATACTCTGACGATGTTAAAGACAGTCTGACCAAATCCCTCAAAAAAGAAATAGCTTCTCGAGGCCCAAGAGATGACTTGATGGGCAAAGCACCCGTGATGCAAACATAAGGACCTCTGCTCTATCCTCAGCACCGGGTAAGTGCCAGGTGTGGCAGCACTCACCTGTAATCCCGGTGCGGGAGGAGGCAGAGACAGGAGAATCCCCGAAACTTGCTAGCCAGCCAGGCTAGGCATACTGATGAGCCCTGGGTTCAATGAGAGAACGTGTCTCAAAAAAAAAAAAAAATAGATACAGAGTGATTGAGGATGATGCCCAATGTCATTAACCTGTGTTAATAGATTCCACATTGTGCACACAAGTGTGCATGTGCACACACACACAAACACACAGATACACACACACACACACACACACACACACACACACACACACTTAGTTCCCATTTAGGTCACTGAGAAATTCTTCCTCTTCACAAGTCAAAACTCATCCCACATTGGCTGAAACAATAAAAAGGAGAAGCACTGTTTGATACAAGAGTCTAAGGCAGGGATAGGCTTCAAGCATGGTAATGTTATTGAGATATAACTTTATAGGGGCCACATGCCATGCTAAGAGTCAGAAATGGTGAAGGGATTCAGCCAAGTAAAATCCCAGCTCTAACATTCTTACATATCACCTCTCCTAACTGCTGCACTCCTGACAGACATCTCTAATCAATCCCTGCACTCTCTATGCTACACCTCCTGATCAACCCTCACACTGTGCCCCCCAGAAAACACGCACTGATTAGAATTGGTTCATGAGTGTCTTAGTCACTTGACTCATTACTGTGATAAAATGTCTGACAAACAAGTCAAGGAAGGACAGGCTTACTGTGGCTCACAGTTCAAGGGTACAGTCCACCATGGCGGAGAATGCGTGATGGCGGGAGCTTACAGCAGCCTTTTACTTTGCATCTGCAATCAGGAGGCAGATAACAATAGATCTTATTATCCAGCTTATTTTCTCCTTTTGACTCACTCTGAGACTACAGCTCATGGGATGGTGCCACCCTCCATGAAGGTATAATCTTCCCACCTGAATCAATCTAACCCAGAAACTCCTTCACAATCATGTATGGAGACTTGCTTCCTGGGTAATTCTAGATCCTGTCAGGTTGCCAAGATGAATCATCCCAATCAAGGCTGCCATGAGCAAAACAATCTTCCCTCCTTTTGAGTTTTCCTTTCAGACAGTCACAAAAATAAGAAAAGCAGTTAACATAATCACTAACCCTTTTTCACAGAAGAGGAAACAGAGACACAGTGAGATGTCCAAGGTTTTAACAAGCAGCCGTTCTAACTCTTGAGTCTGGATTTGAACTCTGACTTTCTGAGGAACGTCATCGTGTGGGTGGACAGGTAAGCACCCAGCTGAATCATTTTCCATGTCCATACTTCCCCCTAGAAATACAGGACACAACGGCAAGCTTTTAGAGCGGGGTATGGCTGCATACATACCTGTTACATCTGTACTGGGGATGAGGAAAAAGACAGAAAAGTCACCGGACCTTACCTGGCTTCTAGCCTCGCTCTGCATTCAGTGAGAGCCTGTCTCAAGAGAATCAGATGAAAGGCAGCGGATCATGCACACAACAGCCTCCTATGGCCTCCATGTGTGCGTGCACAGCACATGTACCCAATCGTGTATAGGTGTACACCACACACACACACACACACACACACACACACACACACACACACACACGATTTTAGAGGAAATTACAGTATCTTCAAAATTGCTTCAGCTTTTTATTCATGCTCAAAGAGAACATCTCCAATGAATTAAATTATAATTGGACAATATGGGGTTTGGACTGGTAATTGTTGTAATTAATTTACCATTGATACAATGCAAGGAGTTAATAATAATGGATTAAAAGTGTTTGGAAAGTCATTGAAAATGTAATATGTACAAGACGAATACAATGTCTCCTAATAAGTCTCTCTCATACATTATGCTCCACATTTACTGTTGATCACAGTTAAGCTTATCACTGGCATATAAGAGTCAGTACAATTTTTCTCCATAAGTTTTTATGAAACCCCTTTGGGTGCCTGTTATGGTTTGAACGTGAAATGTCCCCCATAGACTCACATGTCTTGTTTGGTTTTTGTTTTTTTTTTTTAATTAATGTGTATGTGCATGTGTGTGTACCTGTGTGGGTTTGTGTTTCATGTGTGTGCAAGTTGCCTGTGGAGATCAAAAGAGGGTATAGAATTCCCTAGAACGGGGAACTATAAGTGGTTATGAGGTACCTAATGTGGGTGCTGGGAACCAAACCTGGGTCCTCTGCAAGAGCAGTAAGTGCTGTTAACCACGGAGCCTCTTCAGCCCCAGGCTCAGGTGTTTGAACAGTCGGTCCTCAGCGGTGGGTGCTGGTTGGGGAGACTGTGGAACCTGTGAGAGATGGACGCTTGCCTGAGGAAGCGCGTCACTGGAGGCGGGAACTGAGATGTTACAAGCCGGCCTTACTTCATTTCACGCTCTGCTTACGGACTGCAGATGCACTGTGACCAGGGAGCCGCTGTTCCTGCCACGATGCCTGTCCTGCCTGCTGCCCTGTCCTCCCCACCGCCACGGACTGTGAGCCCAATAAACCCTTTCTCCCTTCATTTGCCCTCACTGGGGCATTATTTTATCGCCATGATGAGAAAGTAACTAAGATATCAGAACAAAGTTTGCAATGGCCCAGTCTCTTTAAGCCTTTTCTCTTGAGCTTGGAGACACACTCTCGTAGACACGCTCAGCTCAAGGCTTAGGACAGAAGGGTCAGGAAGCATCAGCTAGGGTAGCCATGCAGAGATCTAGCAATAAGAATATTGTTCTGACATAAGACAATGCTGGGTCCAAATTTCAGATGGGGGACTTTCAACCTCTCTAACCATTAGTTCCTGGTTTTTAAAAAGGTGTGTGTGTGTGTGTGTGTGTGTGTTCACGTGTGTGCGTGTGTGTGTGTGTGTTTTCCTGTCATATATACACGACATTATTTTGCAGCAATCTTCCTGGTCTCTGACTCTCACGTCTTTCTCCCCCTTCTTCTGTGATGTATACTGGAGTCCTGTTTGGGAGAGGGTGTGCTGTAGATGTCCCGTTTCAGGCTAAGCACTCCACTGTCTCTTACTCTCTGCTCTTTTACCAGTGAGAGTCTCTCTATAAACCACTGTCTACTGCAAAATGTGCCGCCCTTGCCTAGAATGGCTATTGGAATCTAAAACTAATTATAGTAAACTGTGAGTGTTGTGCTTGGTGTCAAAGAAGTACTGATAAATCTCTTAAATAGTCTCTTCATATCATTGCAATGATTCTTCATGCCTTCAAACCCTATACCACCTAGAAGACTCTTACAGATTATCAAGTTTGGTAGCTGGCAAAAGGTACAGCCTCATTACCCTCTGGCCCACAGTTTCTGTGTGCTGACGATGAAGAACCACTTCCCAGAAGGTTCAGCCTCAATAATGCTGATCTTTTCTTCTTAGATGAAAAAGATCTCACCTATTTTCTCTTTCCCTTTTTAAAATATTTTTTTCAATTCTGGGAATGGAACCCAAGGCTAATGCTCTACCACCAAGCCACACCCCCAGCCCCTCACTGGGGGATTCTAGGCAGGTGCTCTACCACTGAGCCACTCTTCCAAGCCCTCATTGCAAAATTATAGACTAGAGCTCTATGGCTGATCTACATCACCAGCCATATATATACATGTATCCAGATAGATGGATGGATGGATAGATAGATAAATAGATAGATAGATAGATAGATAGATAGATAGATAGATAGATAGATACAGACAGACAATCAGATAGAGATAGACCGATAGAGACAGACAAACAGACAGATACAGACAGACAGATAGATAGATCCTGTCTTAAAATTAAATGTATATAACTTTAATATTATATAATTTATGTATATATTTAATTTAAAACAGGATCTCACTAAGTTACCCAAACCAGCATGAACTCTAAGCCCATACTGGCCTTGAATTTGCAATCTTCCTTCTGCAGCCTCCCCAAGTACTTGAGCTGTCAGGCCTGGACCACCAGACCCAGCCATTTTCATCAGATTTTATTACATCACATCCTCATCTGTTTTCTGTTGCTATAACAAGATGCCTGAGCTAGATTTGTTTGTGAATCATAGAAATTGATTTGCTCCAGGAGACTCATAGTCTGATAGGGAAAATAAGCATATAATATATGTGGACGCAGGTTTGGAGGGATGTCAAGGACTTCAGGAACAGGAGTCTAGTGTAATGCCAAGCTCACACAAAAAGCCGGTTACAGCCTTCTGCTGTGTCTGAAGCTAAGATGTCACCAAACCTAGAGCCAGAAGCTCCCAGGCAGGCGGTTGGAGATGCATAGTGTATTCTATTCCTCTGGCCTCACCAGTAGCTAAGTAGATTCTCATACACACACACACACACACACACACACACACACACACACACACACTCATGCACACACAACACAAACACAGGCTGCCTCCTGAGCTGTGGTACACAGTGGCACCCTTCTGAGTGCACAAGCTGTCCCTGTCACCGAAGCCAAGTTTGCCGTGGCGGTGCAAATGTGTTTGGATCCTCTCCCCTCCCTTCTCTCTACACTCCACCTGGCAAAGACTTAACAGCCTTATTTCACTAGAAGTCCATATGCCTCCACTGTTTCTGACCAGGGATGTCGCGAATTACAGCCTGTCTTCTCTAGGACACAAAAAAATAAGCTTATTTCTCCTTCCATATCAACGCATCAGCTTCCGTTATCGGAGAGGATGCGCTAGATTGCGTTCTTTGAATTCAAAGATAATTTCTTGGCTTTCTGAAGATTGGATTCCTGATTAAGATACCCACCCCCTTCTCTTCCTGGGCTGAAGAGAGATGGTTTTATAATCTTACTGTTGAAAGAGATAAGTTGGGGGAAGATAGAGTTGTCTCTCTTTCCTGTGGCTTTCAACATCTTAAGAAGAATCGATAGACACCAAAATAAAGGAGTGGGAACTGGGTCCTTGTACCCCTCCCCACCCTCAGGCCTCTACTGTCCCAAGTACAGGAGGGTCTTCCACAGCCTTCCTCCACAGCTGCCATCGGATGCCATCGAGAAATCAATCCGAATCCCCAAAGGGATAAGATGGGCAGAAAGACGTTTAAAGGGGATTTTTATAAATTTCATCAATACCAGCACAGAACAGAAGGACAGCTTTATTGATTTAAACATTAAAATAACATGCGCTTTCTTTGCATTTTCCCAGAGGGGATAGCATTGCTTATTTTTTAATCTAGATTGAAATCTCAGAGACTTCCTGCCAGCCCCTTGTGGTGATTACCAAAGATTAGTAATAACATGTCTAATTAGTGTAGAAAGACATAAAAATCAATGGCGGCACCAAAGTGTTCCGCTGACTGACAGCGCTCACGGGAGAGCCAGGCTCATCTCCAGAGACAGGGCCAATGTCTGGCATCCACCACTCTGTGGAAACTCCATTGGTTAGATCACACCTGTCTGAGGAAGCCCAGAGGTTGCCATGAGTTTCTTCCCGAGTTCCCTCATCACTTTTCTTTAAAAGTCTGATGTCTTTGATGGAGGAAAGGAAAGAGCAGGAAAAAAAAATGAGTCAAGGGCGAAAGAAATGGCACAGTGGACAGGGTGCTGACCATGCAAGCCTGAAGACCAGAGTTCAAATCCCCAAAACCCGTATACAAAATCAGGCAGGTGTGGTAGCCCACCTGTAATCCCAGAACTCAAGAATTAGAGACAGGTGACTCCCCGGAGGAGGCTGGCTAGCTAGACGAACTGAATTGGTGAGCCCTGTGTTCAGCAATAGGTAAAGAGGGAGAAAGGGAGGGAGGGGGGGAAAAAAGGAAGGAAGAAGTCTGGTAAAAAGAGAAAGTGAGCTGAGCACCAGCATCCATCTCTCTGCTTCCTGACTATACAACATGATCCTCTGCCTCACACTGCCATCGCCATGCCTTCCCAACCATGATGGACTGAGCCCTCACACCATGATTCAAAATAAACCCTTCCCTGCCATAAGTTACTTTCGACCAGCATTTTGTCACAGCAACTAGAAAAAATAACTAATACAGAGACGTATCGGCATGGCCTTGTTCAGACCGGGAACAATCCTCATATTTTCTGTTTCTTCAAAGAGAAGTGCCAGGCCAATAAGATGGTAGGTAAAGGCCCTACCACCAAGCCTGATGGCTTGAGTTTAATCCTCAGGATTCATGTGGTGGAAGGAGAGACACACAAGATAAAAAAGAAATAAATGTAATTAAAAGTTTTTAAGAGAGAGAAAGAAATGTCCCCCCTCACATATCAGCAGGTGCCTTTTGTCCCCAGGATTGAACCAAAGTGTCATCTTCCATTGCTAGACATGCTTAGCACACATTTTCCCATAAGCACCCTCAGTGACCAGCAATTATAAACATCTTGTCTGTGAAACTGCTATATAGTCTACTCAGTATTTGTAGCATAGTCTTTGTATCTGCATCAAGAACTCTGCCACCGATTTTTATTAAGCCCTCAGACAGAACACAGCCCAGAGCAAAAAGCACTTGATAAATACTCACTGCAAAATGTGGATCCATGAATGCTTGCAGAACTCAGTTCTTTTTTCTTGTCTAGTGAGAAGCCAGAAAAAATGATGCTGGGATTGCTGCCTCCTCACAGAAGGATGTACAGAATTCCATGGGGAGTGTTCCTGCGTAGTCCAGATTCTCCTTCTTTTCTTAAAGATTTGTGTCTGTGTGTCTGTGTGTACATGCATCCATGTAGGGGCGCAAGTGAGTGCAGCTGCCTGTGGAGACCAGAAGAGGGTATTGGATCCCCTGAAGCTGGATTTACGAACTGTTATGAGCCATCCTATGTGTGTGGTAGGAACTAAACTCTGGTGTTCTAGGAGAGCAGAGTATTCTCCCACATCCTGAGCCATCTCTCCTATGGGTTGCAACCCCACCTAAGGTCACATAACTGAAATTAGGGACAGTAAAAAATGTAGCAATAGTAAAAGGCTTCCAAATGTACAACAATCAAAAATGGATTCCACATCAGATGAATAATTGACATGGGCTATGTCCAATAGCTCTCACCTGTGTTGCATCCTGTGTCTCCACTATAGCCTTAGTTCTGGACACACAGCACATGCGCCTTGCACTGAGCATGCCCTCCTGGGACGCAGTGCCAACAAATGCTGTCTGCAACAACTCAGCTCATATTTGAGCCTATTGTGTGTTATGAACCACAGTATTTTTCCTGTGCAAACAATTATGGAAACATGAGGCTTAATTATGAAAAATTAAGACCTTAAACATTTCCTGCTGCCATTCCTCAGAGTGCAAGTATTTAATTAGTATATCTTTGGATTTCACTGTGTGAGAGCACTTGATTTTTAAAAATTGCTGTTTGAGTTACCAACTTGAGTTTCAGAGGGAAAAAAATGGTGTCCAATAAGTTTTGGCATTGGATCAGGATAGAATTTCCAACAGTTTTGAAATGACCGTAAACATCCTTCCACCATTTTGTACTATGTATGTATGTGAAGTGGTGTTTTCAGCACGGAGGATTATAAAATCAAAATGTCAATCAACTCTGAAAAACACCCAAAGATGTTCTACCTCCTGCAGTGTCAAATATTGATCCAAGATGTAATTCTTTATGTGATGATAAACAAGACCACCCATCTCTCATTAGTGCGCATAGTAGTTTGCATCTTTAACAAATGGGAAAATTACATTTATGCCAAAGAGTCTTCTAAGCAAATTTCTTTATAATTTATTGTCCATATTCCTATACCTATTTTATCTACCTATCTAGCCTAGATTACTGAGTCTCTTGAACAAAACAGAAAAGTTTAGGAAGCCTTACCCACAGGGATGCACCTAGGACAGTCTACCCTCTTGCAAACGAGACAGAGAAGCAAGAAGTCCATTTGTTTGAAATAGTGTGTTTTTGCATGTGCGTATATGTGTGTAGGTGTATTGGGTGCACATGCACATATATTGCACTTTGTGTATGGAGACCAGAGGTCAACCTCAGGCATTGTTCCTCAGAAGCTCTCAATCTTGTTTTTGGAGGCAGGGTCTCTCACTTTTACCTGGAGCTCACGAATTCAGCTACACTGGCTGGCCATGGAGACCCACAGATCCTCCTGTCTCCACCCGCCCCCACCCCCAGCACTGGGATTATAAGCAGCAACCACCACAACAACCTGCTTTTTGACTCTGCTCCTGAGTATTGAACTTAGGTCCCCTTGCTTGTAGTTTGCATGTCTCCAGCTCAGAGAGAGAAGGGAGGGGATCCACAAGCTGCAAGGTGCTGGATACAATCATAAACCAATGTTTTAATGCGTACAACACCTTTTGATCATATTCACCCCTCTTCCCTCCCCCACTCACTCCCAGATCCAACCCACATTCCTATTCCCCCTCCCAATTTCCTCCTTTTTTGTTTTTTAAGTAACCCACAGAATTCAACTTATGCTGTCCCTGTATGCATGGGTATAAGCCCATCCACCGAAGCATGGTTGACTTCCAAGGGACCACAACCTTTAAAATGGAGTTTTCCTCCTCCAGAGCCATCATCTGTTACTAGCTCTTTAGCTAGGGGTGGGAGTTTGACAGCCACTCCCTACTCCATGCTGGAAAGCTGACCTACTTGCTCTTGTGCAGGTACCCACAGTTGCTATGAGTTCAGGGATGCACTGGTCCAGAAGACACTGTATGGCCTGGTCCTCCCTGATCCTTGGCCCTTACAAAGTTTCCATTCCCTCTTCCATGGTGTTTCTAGACCCTGGAGGAGGGAGAAGATGCGATACAGAGGTCCCATTATGGCTCCACGTTACACAGACACTTCTTCTCTGCACGCTGACCAACCGTTGAGTCTCTGCGTGAATCCACGGCACAGAGGCGCTTCTGTGAACTGATTTATACAAAGCAAAAGAGACCATAGATGTGACCGAGGAAGGCTGAGGTGGGAAGCTTAACAAGCTCAGGAAACCAAGTGGAATCTACTCAGCCAAGCTGGTGACTACGGAAATGTGCCTGGTTTTATTCCCAAGAACCTCTGCAGGCTCTGGATTTGCCCAGCCTGGGAGAGGAAGAGGGACGGAGTCTCAACAGTGACACCATGTGTCCATGAGGAGGAACAACAGGATGTAGTCCGGTCTGAAGAGCGGGCATGGAGGTTAATCCAGCTCTGTTCATGGGGCAGTGGTGCTCAGAAAAAGTCAAGGAAGACAGATGCCTCTGTCCATCCACGATTTTGACATTTTTACAGTATTAAATACCAGTCAATGGTTTTGTCAAAAGACCCCAAATGTGGATCAAAGTTAAGTTTGATAGTTTGTTTTAGCAAGAACATCATCGATGTGAAATTGTGCCCATTTCAATGGAACAGGTCAGTAGGAACATGAAGTCACTGGTAAGCTCAAAGGAGATCACAGGATAAAAGTGTCAACCCTGGAATGTGGGAATATACATCACTCAGTGGTAGAGTGCTTGCCCAGCATGCATGAGGTCCTGAAAGGACCAAGCAGACGCCATAACAGGCTGTCAGTCTTCTCTCAGAGATCAAGCCTCAATTTCAGTTTCCTGAGACTTGAGCAAGCAGTTTCTGGGAGGGCCATGAACAAAAGACATAGTCCTTGCAGTAGCTCCCTTTCTGCATATACTCTGACTGCTCAAGGTTCAGCTAGTTGTTTACTGTCTGGGACCCTTCACCAACTCAGAGCTACATGCAGGGGTCAATGTGAATATGCTAGGCCAGCCAGCCCCCATGGCAGCACAAGGACAGAGCCTGGGACTTGTCCAGGCCTGCTCCAAAATGATAACTGTAACCCCCAACCAGTAAATTCAAAGGTTACACACTCTCGCCCAATCATATGATGCCAAGGCTTGTACCACCCTGCTTACAGTTTTTCCCTTTAAAAACCCCTCACTCTGAGAGCTCAGGGCCGTCATCCTCCACTCACTGTGTCGGAGGTTGGACACAGACCAAGCCCAGGCTTGCTTGTTATCAATAAACCCCTGTGTGTTTTGATAAACCCCTTTGTGTTTTGCATTGGATATCAGCTCTGTGGTGGTCTTGCTCAGGGGTGGGGGGTCTTGAGACACTCCACAACAGTCCTATGTTCAATTCCCAGCAACACACACACACACACACACACACACACACACACACACACACACGCATGCACGCACATGTGCAAAAGTGATGGGATAGACTGCTTACCCAGCAAAGTCCTTGCCTCACTACCTTGAGGACCTGAGTTCAAATCCTCAGAACCCATGCCAAAAGCTGGTTATGATGGCACGTACCTGTAACCCCAGTACTGCAGCATGGCAAGATGAGACAGATGGATCCCTGGAGGCTTGCTGACCAACTAACCTACCTATGATGCCTGGTTTTAACGGTCAACTTGAGAGTGGCCTGGGAAGAGAGTCTTAGTGAGGGATTGTCTACATCAAGTTGGCTTGTATGCACATCTATGAGGGGTTGTATTGATTGCATTAATGATATGGGAAGACCTGGCCTGAAAGTGGTTGTCATCATTCACTAGTTTGGGGCCCTGGACTATATGAGAGTACAGAAAACTGGGAGAACACTAAGCATGCTGGCATTCATCTGCTTCTCTCTCCTCTTGACTGTGGATGTCATGTGATCACTCAATCGTGGATGTCATGTGACCACTTGTTCTGTTTCCACTTCCTGCCTTGACTTCCTGTAATGATGGATTGTAACCTGGAAGCGTGAGCTAAAATAAACTCTTTCTCCCCTAAGCTGCTTCTTGTCAGGGTATTTTCTCACACCAACGGGAACGGAACCAAAACACTGGCTTACATCACCATGCCTCAAATGAAAGGTGGAAGGTGCCAGAGAGCCAGCCCTAACTTTGTCCTCTCTGACCTCCACACTTGTGCAGTGAACACACGCCTGCACCTACGGGTCTGTAGTATGTACAGAGAGAGAGAGAGAGAGAGAGAGAGAGAGAGAGAGAGAGAGAGAGAGAGAGAGAGAGAGCGAGAGAGAGAGAGAGATTGATTTGTTTAAAGCTGCCATGGCAAAGATCGCCACTGTGAACTTGTCCTATTTTCTCTCTATAAAGAATAAGTGCCGCCGAGGGATATAGGTAGACACTGTATAAATATCACTCACTACGGTTTAGGTCCACTCATCTAGGCATCTGGCTAACTAGTCCTACCAACCTTCCTACACACAATTGCCAGAATTCCATGGTAAGGAACTGCTTCCATTCTCTTCAATTATTCTTTTAGTTACCTACAAGGTATGCCAATGTGGATGCCTAGATAGTGATGAGACTGCTGTGTGTTTTAACCCATTTCAGTCTCACACACACACACACACACACACACACACACACACACAAACACACACAGAGCCATACACCCATAACCCGTTTCCACATCTATATATTCAACCAGCACTAGATCAAAAATATCATCTAAAATTGCATCTGTGGCGTGGGGTTGTGGCTTATTCTTATAATTCTAAACTCAGAAGGCTGACTCAAAAAGATTGCAAGATCATAGGCCAGCCTGGACTACAGAGTGAGTTCAAGACTAACCTAGAAAGATTAATCTGTCTCAAAAAGTAAAAAGAATCAAGAAAGACAGCTCAGTGTTAGAATACCTGCCTGGACTCCCCCAGTGAGGGGCTGAGGTATGGTTCAGTGGTAAAGCACCTGCCTAGAATCCCCCAGTGAGGGGCTGGGTTGTGGCTCAGTGGTAGAGCTCTCACCTAGAATCCCCCAGTGAGGGGCTGGGGACATAATTCCATCAGTAGAGCACTTAGCTAGTATGTACAAGATTCAGCTTCCAGATGAAGAAGTAATATCCGTACTGTAGGCTCTTGGGCTATACGCCTTACCTAAATTCTCTGGTTTAACCCATGCCTTTGAAAAGATCACTGTGGTTAGATGTCAACCAAAGGGAGATGGGAGGAAAGCGTTTGTCTCTACAGACATAGACAGATTGGAAATCTCCCTCTGTTACTGGGTTGATGAATAGGGAAGAGTAAAAAACCCCAGATCTGCTGAACCCATCAGCTTCCTCTTCTGCACTTTCCAGCCCCTGGCAGTCTCTCTCCATTGAAGCAAGGACTGGTGCTTTTAAAGCTGCCTAAAGTGTGCAGCTTGAGATTCCATTTCCTGGCACACAGACAGCTCCCTGTGCTCACCACCCCTTACAGCACTTCTTCATGGCTCATGCCACTAAGCGCTGTCGCCTGCCTGGAACACTTCCCCCCAGAAACAAGCCAGCAAAAGGCTCCTGTGGAACAGATGTTTCTGTTTAAGGTTGATAGGAACTGTGGGGACATTTTTTTTTCCTCTCCATCAGTTTCCAAGCTCGAGATGCAGCTGTTTGCCAGTATCACAGGTGGGGTTCTGATGAGGTTTGTGGCTGAACTGAGCGAGAGAGACAAAGACTTGACCAATCCCAGGAGGAAGTTGTTAGCCAATCCAGAGATAAAACAAGTGGTGATGGGCAATTTTAGAACAGTCTGGAAGAAACATGTCTTGTTGCTACCCATAATAGAATTGAAGTAGAGTGAGTCAGTGTGTGTGTGTGTGTGTATGTGTGTGTGTGTGTGTGTACATGCATAGGTTTGTTTGTATACACATACATATGTGCATATAGAGACCAGAGATTAATATCCAGTGTTTTCCTTGATCACTTTCCACGTTGCTTTTTGAACAAGGTCTCTCTCTCTACACCCAGAGCTCACCATTCATCTAAAGCAATGGTTCTCAACCTGTGGATTGTGACCCCTTTGACTCAAGCAGCTCTTTCACACAGGTCACCTAAGACGACCAGAAAACACAGATATGTACATTATAATTCATAATAGTAGCAAAATTACAGTTATAAAGTAGCAACGAAAATAATTTTATGGCTGAAGGCTCATCACAACATGAGGAGCTGTGTTAAAGAGTCGCAGCATTAGGAAGGCTGAGAACCACTGATCTAAACTATCTGGCCAGCAAGAGCCAGGGATCACACCTCAGTCTGCTCGGTGTGGGGACTACAGGCATTCCATGTCTGACTTTGTATGTGAGCACTGGGGATCGGAACTCAGATCCTCAGGCTTGCATGACAAGCGCTTCCCTCACTAGCCATCTCCCCAGCCCCTGAGTTGGATATACTAAAAAGCATCATGTCCTGGTTGGACCATGAAATGTCTCCCATGTTTGAATGCTTGGTCCCCGCTGCTAGCTGTGTTGGGAGGGTGTAAAATCACTGAAAGGTAGAAGCTAGTTGGAGGAGAAAAGTACCCTTGGGCTAGAAAGATGGGTCAGTGGCTAAGAGCACTTGCTGCGCTTTGAGAGAGGGCTAGGGTTCGAGTCTCGGCACCACCCATGGCTCACAGTCCTCTGTAACTCCAGCTCCAAGGGATCAAATGCCTTCTTAAGGCCCCCACTTAAGATACCAAGCATGCCTGTGATACACAGACATACATGCGGGCAAAAACCCATACTCATAAAATAATTAAAGAAAGAAAAGTAGCCTAGACTCCTAACCAATCGAATTGTTGGTGTGGTGACATTTCTGCTGAGATGTAAATGGGAGGCTGCTGAGTTTTTCATGTGCTATTTTGGTCCCAGAGTTTGGGCTACATGACGTGTGCTGAGGATGCAATCATACATCTCAATCCCTTCTACATTAACCATTGGACAGGCTGCTCAGCAGCCTGAGGTCATACAAGGAAGTGATCACTCCCAGACCCGGGGAAGAACAGTCTTTTCAACTCCACTAGAACATTCCATCTGGTGTGTGTGTGTGTGTGTGTGTGTATATGTGTCTGTGTGTCTGTCTATGCGATCTGTGTGTATGCATGTGTGTGTGTCTGTGTGTCTATATGTCTGTGTCTATGTACATCTGTCTCTGTCTGTATGCCTGTAAGTCTGTGTCTGTGTGTACCTGTATGTCTGTGTGAGCATGTGTCTGTGTGTCTGTGCATGTGCATGTATATGTGTCTGTGTGTCTGTATGCATATGTGTATGTTTCTATGTGTGTGGCTATGTGTGTGACTGTATGTGTGCCTGTGTGTGTGTGTGTGTGTGTGTGTGTGTGTGTGTGTATGTGTGCATTCATGTGTGTTCATGTAAATCTGGAGGCCAGAAGTCAGCCTTGGGTGTTAGCCCTCGGGAGCTATCCACTCTCCTTCCTTGAGTCTTTCACTGAGAGCCAAGGCTTGGTGATTGACAGTGGCCAGCAAACCTCAGGGATCCTCCTGTCTCCAACTTACCCACCCCAGCCCTACGATGACAAGCACACTATTCCCAGGGTTTTACATGGAGTTTGGGGGTGAAACTGGGTTCTCAACTTGTACTGCAAATGATTTACTGACTGAGCTAGTTCCCCAGGACCTCCATCTGGGGTTCTTCTTATTGTGGGTCTTGTCTGATTTGGTTCGGGTTAGGCTGAATTTTTGAGACAAGGTCTTGTGGGACCAGGCTAGTCTGTAATTCACTATGTAGCCTAGGATGACCTCAAACTCTGAATCCCCTTGCCTCCACATCCCAAATGCTAGGGTTATAGGTGTGTGCCACTATTACCAGCTAGAATACTTACAATAAAGTGTTACTGAATCACTCTCACCCAATGGAGTCCACATGGACTCTACAGAAAGCCTGGAATATTTAACCACTTGTGACTTTTCTAATTCAGATTTTATTTCACCCAGGTTTCCACAAGGATCATTATGGAAGCAGCAGACAAATATTTAAGTATAGGTTTCTAATGTGATTTCGTGGTGGAAAAATTAAAGACTGAGAAAATTCTTAGCCATTGACTTCAGCGTTTCAACAAACTGGAAAAAGATTGCAATTATCCCTTAAATGGAAAGTTCTAGAAACACATCTCTCATTTTATAACAGAAACCCCACAGACTGAGAATCAAATCCATCTGGGGGTAGGGAAAGACGTTGCTTTAAGTTCACTGTGAAATATAACAGCTTAATGAGAGAATGTCTGCTATGAGAGTATTTCCTTAAGGGGAGAGAATGGAGAAATTCTCTCCAGGAGAAAAAAAAAAGGTTGCTGCATTTACCCAGTGATTAATATGGTCCAGAGCTTTGGTGAATATTCTCAAATTTCCTTCGCATCACAATTCAAAGGTTGATATTATTATGCAAATTTCATAGATGTGGAAAGTGAGACTCAGAATTTAAATGATCTGCCTAAGATAAAACAGCTAACAGGACTGGAGAAATGGCTCAGCACTCAACAGCCCTTACTGCTCTTGCAGAGGACTTGAGTTTAGTTCTGAGCACCCATGTCCGGCAACTCACAATGCCAGCTCTAGAGAATCTGCTGCCCTCTTCTGGTCACTGTGGGCACTGCACACACACACACACACACACACACACACACACACACACTCACTTTTTATCATAAAATAAGTTTTAACAAATAAAGGAATTTTTTGAAAGTATCCAGTAAATACTTCTGAGAGTTTATTAAATATTTCTTTTCTAATCTTGCTTATATGTATAATAGGAAGCTGTCTTGAATAAGTAAAAAATAAAACAGAAAAGAAACTAATTAAATAAAGTGATATAATGTGTAATAATACAAATACATGATAGCGATGTTTCACAGGGTAATTTACATTAGATACACGAGGAGTCAGAAAGAAGGAAATAAACATTATACATAATATACTTAATAACTACCTTTTCCTATTGCTGTGACAAAATACTCCAACAAAAGCAACCTAAAGGAGAAACAGTTGATTTGGGTGACTCCTTAATATGGCCTCTGTAATGATAACATGTCAAGGTCCATCCATATTATGCCATGTGGGGTAGTATTTCCTTCCTTTTCATGGAGAAGTTGTATTCTATTGAGTGGCTATACCACACTGTTGTATGGGAGTTTGAGTTGCATACCTTTGGCATTGTGAAATGAGCATTCATAAAAATCTTTGAATATCTGCTTTCAGCCACTTGGGGTTTACACTTAGGAGCAGAGTTGCTAAGTCTTGTAGGAATTCTGTCATCCACTTCTTGAGGATACTTAGTCTGATTCTCAGTAGCTGTTTTCCTTATAATCCTGGAGTGTGTCCTTCCAACGCCATTCTGGGGATTAACACTTTAATTAGTCCCCAGGGACCATCCTGCCTTAGGGTTATGTGCACCATGCAGCAACAGGAATAAATATGAAATCTGGCCTGCTAGGCAGTACGTCATTCCTTCTCCATTTTCCATGTATAAATGCTCCACTCAGGACTTCACCTTCAAGCCCAGTGTTGACCACAGGCCATCCATTCTCTTGACCTCTGGTCTCTGTTGCTCTAGAAGCCAGTGTCCTGTTGTTGTGTGACTTTTCCTGCAGAGATATAAGCAAGCATCCATTCACTTTAGTTAGAACACCCATGGCTGGACAAAGAGCTATTTCAGCCAGCTCTAGCTAAGGGAAACCTCGAGTTTGTTGGGGTTACATATGGGACATTGCACAAGGGGTTGCATACAGGAGAACGGATGGCTGAAAAAAAGCTGTATCTCTGCAAAGCCCGTCAAAGCAAGGGTGACGACTCAAAAATAAACGTATCCCTAGCTCCATGAACGACTGCCAGGCAGTTCTGATGATGAGAACAGCTCCCTAGCAATTGTAACTGGTTATAGAACCTTGGCCAGAAACCTTGAAAAGCCTGTAAATTTCCAGCCCTTTTTGAGATTTGTAACATATCTCTTATTTCTGAGCCTTACATTCCCTCCATCCAGGAACGTTTCCACTGGGAGGAGAGAGCTATACAACACCTATCGTCTGAATTGTCCAATCCAGCCCCAGTATTGGTGAACCAGCACGATAAACCAGATGAAGAGTCCACAAGCAGGTGTGGGAGGGGCTGTGATTCTTGGTGTGAACTGTCAACTTGACAGGGTCTAGAATCCTCTGGGAGACTAACTTCCGGGCATGTCCCTGAGGGGGGTTATCTTTATTGCATTAATTGGGGTGAGAAGACCTTGAAATTGTGGGCGACACCATTCCCTGGCTGGACCACGTAGTGAGAAAGAGACCCACCTCCCTCTGCAGCCTGGTTATGGGCCAGCTGCTTCAAGATATGGCTGCCTTGACTTCTTTCACCAGGATGAAGCGTACCCTTGAACTGTGAGCCAAAATAAGCCATTTCTCCTGCGAGTTGCATTTATTGGGGTATTTAATCACAGCAACAGAAAAGGAAACTAAGACGGACCCCTGACCCTCATTGGGGAAGTAAAATATGTTGAAAATTTGGGGATTCAGAGTGAGGACTAGAGAGGGTGCAATGGGGGTCGAGATAAGTGCAAGAGCAGATCTAGGGTGAGATAAACTAGTGAAAGGAAGGAAGAAGAGGAGGAGACACAGCCAGAGTGACAGGTATTGTCAGGTGGGCCAGAGAAAGATGTGCCAGAATGCTAAGGTACTCTGGACTCCAAGACACTGGGGCTTTATAGGGAGTCAGAGCCTCAGAGTGAGGTACACACACACACACACACACACACACACACACACACACCTGCACCTCATTCTAACTAAATTGTGTTAGTGACTCTAAGAAAGTTCCAGCTCTAGTCACTCTTTGAAATTGAAAATAAAAGCGGTAATATGTTCCTGGTGGGAGCAAATATACAGGAGTGTTTTTCATATTATAGCTACAAGAGTTTGGGCACAGATCTTTGCCTTTCGCCGTCCCGAGAAGCGAAGGAAGGTGCTGAAATTGAGAAGGGGTGACCCGCATTTATGTATTATCTCAAAGCGGTAGAAAATGAAAAATCCAAAGTTTCATCTTCTTTTGGTTTCCAAGGAGACGGGCAGGCTCGTGTTCCAGGATTCTATTTCCCTTTAAATAGGAGGAGCAGGTGCACACTTCCCAGTGTGATGTAAAGAAATGCAGCTCATTGCTCAGACAAGAAGCTGTGGCTGTGACCACACACCTGACAGAAAGAAGGATTTATGTGGCTCACGGTTCCAGAGAATTTTGGAGCAGAGGTCAAGGCAGCTTCAATCGTGGCAGTGGGAGTGTGTGGCAGAGGTCATTCACATCATAGTGGACCAGGAAGTCGCAATGGAGGCAGTAACCAGCAGTCCAGCTCGGCTCGTGGCTCCCCATTTCATTGATTTTTTTCTTCCTTAATCACAGGCACTGGAGAGAGAGACAGACATCTCAGTGGTTAGGAGTGCTGACTGCTCTTGCAGAAGCTTGGAGTTCAGATCGTAGCACCCACATTAAGTAGTTCACAACCATCCCTAATTTTAGCTTCAGGGGATCTGACACCCTCTTCTGGCCTCCAAAGGCATCTGCAGCTGGGTACCTCACACACACACACACACACACACACACACACACACACACACACAGACACACACACGTGGCTTTTTTTTAAATCCTTTTTAGAAGTCACAGACAGGCTTGAGAGATGGCTCGTGGGGGAAGTGCACGCCATGCAAGCAGAAGGACCTGAGCTCACTCTCCAGAACGCACACTTCCAAGGCAAGCATGGTGTCTACACTTGCAATGGCAGCCCCGGAAGACAGAAGGTATCAGAGAAGCGGCAAAACATCCCATGAGAATCTCCCTACACAGCTCTCTGTACCCCTCTCCCTTTTACCCTTCATGAGCCGAACAATGAAGTGTACAAAAACCAGCTCCCCTTTTTTCATTCTCGCTCCCTTACGGCCAACAGTTTCTTCTCTTTAAAAAAATATTACTTATTTATTTTACATCCCAACTGCAGTTTCCCCTCCCTCCTCTCCTCTCATTCCCTCCCAAGACTGACTCTCTCTCTCTCTCTCTCTCTCTCTCTCTCTCTCTCTCTCTCTCTCTCTCTCTCTCCTGTTTCTGTTCAGAAAGGGTCAGGCCTCCCATGGATATCAACAAAACATGGCCTATCAAGTTGCAGTAAGACTAAGCACCTCTCCTTATATTAAGGCTGGCCATGGCAATCCAGTATGAGGAGTAGGGTCCCAAGAGCCAGCCAAAGCATTAGAGACAGGCCCTTGCTCCCATTGTTAGGAGTCCCACAAGTACACAACTGTCACACATATGTAGAGAGCCAAGGTCAGTCCCATGCAGGCTCTCTGGTTGTTAGTTCAGACTCTGAGTTCCTATGAGCCAGGT
>CABHPP010000589.1:13206-25185 GCA_902168425.1 Peromyscus attwateri | reverse complement strand
CTGACTCAGTAATGTTCCCTCCACTCTGTGAATCCAGCTCTCTGACCTCAGTTCAGGTTGGTTCCAGGCATGTCTAAGGGCATCCTCCTGGGAACCAAAGAATATCAGAACTGGGCTCTTCAAGGCCAACAGGGATCCAAAACCAGCCAGGAGGCCCTTGATCTTCCCCAGAAATGTATTCTACATTATTCTTGTCACATAGCTTATGGCAGAAGGTCACTTTTCCTGACCATGGCTCCTTGTCCTGTCAGCTGCTGAATAGAAGAACTATGTAATCCTTAGACAGATGCCTACATGACATTAAATGGTGCACAGGGTTAGACAAAGACCATGGCCTAAGCATGAGCTCCTTGGAAGGTTGACTGGGAGTCTGCTTGTAATCTAACCTGCAGGGGTTCAGAATGGTTGTTCAGCCTGGTCAGTATCCATTCCACCTTATTCTGTCTCTGCAGAGGATGCTAACATGCACCCAATCCTCCCTCTGTCTAGCCCCACAGAGGTCAGGACGCAGTCCTGGTTTCCCACTCCTCAGAATGATTTGCCACTGATGTGCTCATGTAAAACATTCCTGTTATTTACTTGTTCTGTCTGAGAGATATTCAGTGTTTGTTGTTATTTTACTTTGAAATCAGAAACTGTAGTGCCAAGAAAACCAGCTTTAATGAATTCCTGGAAAAGCACCTAGAATGTGAGGTCCATGATGACATGGCTAGTCCCTGGCTAAGCATTGTCTATTTGAATTTAACTGCCTTAAACACAAAGAAAATAGAAACGTGTAGTTTCCTAGTAATGTGAGTCCCTTTTGAGAGGCTCTGTAGCCTGTGGCTCCCAGTGAAGGCTGTACACTATGACTAGCAGTTTTGAAAAAGAGGAGGGGTGGTTCCTCTAAAGTCTTTTATGGTCAGAGGTCCTGGTAAGGACCTTTTTAAGACAGCAGCACATTGCTTGTCTACACCCAGTCCTATAACAAATCTGGGCCTTGGAGGTATGCCAAGGTACTCATCAGGAATGTAAGTGTCTGAACTCCATCCTAATTAGAACTCTGAATGAAAGGAGTTGGGGTATCATCTGTGGTTCTATAGCATTTAATTGATCATATTGATGAACAGAGGGATATAAAAGAAGGAATGGGACATTCCTGGGCAGTGTTTTGATAGTGTGGCTAAGTTCCCAACATGGGATGTACTATGGGGCTTCCAAGGAAGCTAAGAGAACTAGGGTTAGGAAGGAGGAGGTGGTGAATGGCTTCTTCTATGTTCCAAGAGAGGCTCCTAGAAAGTGAACCTGGGCTTCTGGTCAGTTCAGGGAGAACCAATTAGCAGGGTGGCAAAGGCTGTTCCCCATGACATCAGCAGTCCCTTCTCTGGACATTCTATTGTATCCTGGAGAGCTCTTGGCATCCCCTGTGATGTCACCAGTGTTGTAGCGACACCAACTGCCTCAGGGCATTTCTTCAGCCTACAGGGTAGAGCATAGTCATGCTGCTGGCAAGACTGCGAAGTCGTCTTGGAAGAGAGAATGGAGAACTTCCGGAGAACAGAGAGACAGAAGGAGGCTGGCCTTGAGTCTCAGAGGAAAACAACCAAAAAGAGTTTCTGGGGAATGCACAGTGAGTGGGCAGGAGATGGGGGCTTCCTGGAGGAGGTGGGCTAGAACTTGGCCCTCCAATATTGGGGCAGAGGAGCTGGAGCTTCTGAGAAGCAAATGAACTTCCCTGTTTCTCATATTTCCTGAGAGTCCAGGGTCCAGAACATTAGTGTGTGCCTCCTCTAAGGCAGGATCTAGCAAGGCCAAGGCTGCTATGCTGGGCATGCTTATCTTTTACCTTTCCTGGTCTTGGGGGTGTAATGTGGGGACAGAAGGAGACAAGCAGGAGGCAGAGGGACTAATGTGTCCCCAGCTGAGGCCAGGCATCACTGCACTTCAGCTTTGGAAGTTTCCTTTAGGTGCAGTGGCTGTCGACACTAGTCACATGGAGAGACAAGTGCTTCTGGCCAAGACATCATGTCGTCAGGCTGTCCAGCAGACTCCTCTGACCACCTCTCCCTGACAGTGGTCCCTTAGGGTCCTGAATCATCAGTTGAGGATGGCAGGTAGTTCTCTAGTGTAGTCAAACAACTGTAGAGATGTGGGACCAGGGCAGAGATTGGCTTCTTCGTACAAGCTCTGCATGTCCCGGGCTGGCAAGGGACGAATTGGTGAGTCTGTTAACCATGTCATGTCTCTGCATGACATTTCAATCCCAGCCATGGGCCTGGAGTGGCCAGGCAGGGGATCTTGACTGTCCACAGCGCCTGAGTGCTTGTGCAGTGTTAGTTTTCTCCTGGCTTCTGAAAGCACAGGCAGACTTCAGGGCTCTGTGGTACCACGCATGTTGCATCCTGTACAGCTGTGAATTGGCCTGAAGAAGCCATTTCTGTGCTCCCTGAAGCATGTGTAGGGAGACAGAGGAAATCCAGGCTGTTTACACAGCCACATCTCTACAGAATGATGGGAAATTGAGATTCACAGAGACTACATCTTCACCTGGCCTAAAATATTTGACTTGTCACTGGGTTGCAGACGTGATCTTTCTGTTTGGGCCTCAGGGTGGTCTGTCCATCCTCTATGCCTTGTCACTATGCAAGTTCACTTGTGTTCATCTACCCACAGAGGCTGTTATGGAGCCCTCATCCCACCCAATCCTCCTCACCAAGAAAGAGGTGAGGAAGGAGATGCAGAGGCTGAACACGGAGCTGCAGCTGATGACAAGGGAGAGAAATGAGCTGCGAGATCAACTATTCTTCATCAGGAAAGGACCCGTGCACAATAGGTATCTCTTGTTTCAACCTTCCTGGTGTCAATCTTGCATCTGCAAAGTCACCTTCATCTTCATTTGAACATCTTCGATTTTAGGATCTTGAACCTAAATGCCTCTCAATGGATAGGCAGAACTTGAAACCTGGGCAGGAGGGAGATGGGGATTCTAACTATTCGGCTTCCTCCAATGAAAACCCAAGCCTGGAGTCTGAGTCACACAACTCAGGGACTGGTGCAGTATTGTTTGAGTTCCCAGCATGCATTTGAAAAGACCATGACATGGCTTGTGTGAGATACTAGCTGCTGTGAGTTTGTGTGAGTCTTTGAACTTGCCTGGTAGGTCACTGTGTGCTGGAAGATCCTGGTAGCAGCTTATCAGACCTGATCTGACTTGATTTATTTCAATGAGTGACTGAAAGTCCTGGGGCTTGTCACCGTTTTTCTATTTCTTGTGAGTTATACTCTTAGACAATATTGCTCCATGCATTTCTTCAGTATCCCATGTGTGATCTCCTCTCTTTCACTCTTTCTTGCACTTTCTGCCTTTCTCTCTCTCTCTCTCTCTCTCTCTCTCTCTCTCTCTCTCTCTCTCTCTCTCTCTTGCATGCATGGAGCATGCATGCTGGCATGTGTGTGTGTTTGTGCATGTGTGTCTGTCTGTCTGTCTGTCTGTGTCTGTGTCTGTGTCTGTGTGCTTACATGCATTTGCAGGTTTGTGTGTCCCTCCAGACTCTGGGAGCCAGGCATCTATGGTGGGCCTGATGATTTGCCTGTCTCACACTTCCAGGTGATGCTAGTGCTGATATGATATCTGTGATCCTCACTTTAAGCAGCTCTGCTCTTGTCCTATGTGTTCACCTTGATGCCAAATAGGAATCCCTTGGGGAGATTTTTTAGCTGTCCTGATGTTGGGTCTCATTTCCAGAATTATGTGCTCTGTCCATGTGTGCAGTAGTAATGACCCAGGATCAAGAATCCTTGTCCTGAAACAAGAGAAACATCATTGCAGGTTTCTTGTGGGCCAAGACCTGTAGCATAGCCTCCTGGGAACAGAGAGCTAGATGCCTCTCCAGGCCTACTGAGTGGACTCATGCAGCAAGGACACCCTCCATCTGAACAGCCAGTCTCTGTTGGCCTGGGCCAGGATTACTTGTTAATTAACCACCAGAAGTTTCAGTACATAGTAGTGAGACTGAGACCTCCACTGTGTTGTAGTAGATCAGGACAACAGCTTGTGTTCACATGATCCTTGAGGCCTCTATTCATCAAGTTCTTTATTCCTGGTGCCATGCCCTCCCACAGGCCAAATACTTGGTATGAAGATCTAAAGATGGAGCATGAGGAGGTCATGACTGACCTACAAAGATTACAGAATGAGAACACCGAGGCTTCCAAGAAGGTGGATGAGCTTGCCAATCTGAAAGTCTTCTATTGGTAAGTGCCTATTGGCATGGACCCCAATAGTTGTTGAGTGGCCATCTCTGCCTTTCTTTTATTATTATTATTTTTTTAAATTTTACAATTTAATTTAATTTTAATATCAGCCACAGATTCCCATGTCCACCCTCCTCCTGCCCCCCCCCCCCCCCCCCCCCCCCCCACCCTCCCCCCCCCCCCCGTTCCCATCTCTTCCAGGGCAAGGATTACCCTGGGGATTCAGTTCAGTCTGGTAGGTTCAGTTGAGCAGGTCCAGTACCCTCCTCCCTTCACCCAGGCTGAGCAAAGTGTACCAGCATAGGCCCCAGACTCCAAAAAGACAGTTCATGCACTAAGGACAGGTCTAGGTCCAACTGCCTGGGGGCCTTCCAAACAGTTCAAGCGAATCGACTGTCTCACTTATCCAGAGGGCCTGATCCAGTTGGGGGCTCCTAAGCTATTGGTTCATAGTTCATGTGTTTCCACTAGTTTGGCTATTTGTCCCTGTGCTTTTTCCAATCATGGTCTTAACATCTATTGCTCACACAATTCCTCCTCTTTCTCGCCGATTGGACTCCCGAAGCTCCACCTGGGGCCTGGCCATGGATCTCTGCATCCGCTTCCATCAGTCATTGGATGAAAGTTCTACCATGACAGTTAGGGTGTTTGGCCAACCAATCACCAGAGTAGGTCAGTTCGGGCTTTCCCTCGACCATTGCCAGTAGTCTAATGGGGAGGTATCTTTATGGATTTCTGGGGACCTCTCTAGCACTTTGCTTCTTCCTATTTCCATGGGGTCATCATTTATCATGGTCTCTCTTTCCTTGTTCTCCCTCTCTGTTCCTGATCCAGCTGGGATCTCCCACTCCCCTAAGCTCTTTTTCCCCTAACCCTTCATTACCCTCCCCCAACATCCAGTTTGCTCATGTAGATCTCATCCATTTCTCTGTCGTGGGGTGATCCCTGTGTCTTTCTTAGGGTCCTCTTTACTAGGTGGCCTCCCTGGAGTTAGGAGTAGCAGTCTAGTCATCTTTGTTTACATCTAGTATCCACCTATGAGTGAGTACATACCATGTTTGTTTTTCTGAGTCTGGGTCACCTCACTCAGGATGATTTTTTCTAGATCCATCCATTTGCCTGCAAACCTCCTGATGTCATTGTTTTTCTCTGCTGAGTAGTACTCCATTGTGCATATGTACCACATTTTACTTATCCATTCTTCAGTTGAAGGTCATCTAGGTTGTTTCCAGGTTCAGGCTATTACAAACAATGCTGCTATGAATATAGCTGAGCATGTGCCCTTGTGGTATGATTGAGCATTCCTTGGGAATATGCCCAAGAGGTGTATAGCTAGGTCTTGGGGGAGGCTGATTCACAATTTTCTAAGAAAGCACCATATTGATTTCCAAAGTGGTTCATCTCTGCCTTTCTTTGTCTCTAGACTGGAGAGTCCACAGCTCTGGTTCTATCCTTTTTGCACCTTAGGAAGCATCTCTTTGACTTGGGTTTGCTAAGTGTGAAAGAGACTATTCACTCCTCCCACCATTGTCTTGGAGACTCAGTAGCCTCTAGGTAGATGAGCAAACTGAGCTATGGTGGTGCCATTCCAGTACTCTGGAGGCAGAGGTAGGCAGATCTCTGTGATCTCAAGGCCAGTGTGGTCTATAGAGAGTTCCAGGGCAGATAGGACTGTTAAGCAGAGAAACCCTGTCTCAAAAACCAAACAAACGAAAAGAAAGAAAGAGAGAATGGAAGAAAGAAGGAAGGAAAAGGAAAGTAAAAAGAAAGAAAAGAAAGCGATTTGCACTATGAGGGTAATATCCTGCAGCCCTTGGCATCTGGGAGCTCAGGCCTAGGCTTTACAGATCTGGTTTCTGTTGAAACTGTAGATAGAATAATCTCCCCTTCAGTCTCCTGTCCTCTCTCAGAGGGTATTTGTGCACTACTTGCTGATGTTCAGGACAATTGAGGGACTCCTCTTTTCTTTGAAAGGACATAGATCCCTATTGGTGTTTGGGTTTTCTGAAGTATTTCGATTTTTTAAAATTAGCTGCTCTCTTATTTGGCCTTTTGAGTGTAGCTGTCATGGCTATTTTGGGACTATTTTTTGTGATGGTTCCTGGAGGCAGGGGTGGTAGAGGGAGACTGGCAGGGCCTTACTATACAGACGGTCTTTCCAGTGGTCTGCACAGCCAGATCCTAATGGAACATACTCAGCTGAAGGAGCAGGTAGCCATGCTGAGGCAGGAGAACAAGAATCGGACAGAGGATCAGGTCCTGCTGAAGCACCACTTGGAGGCATTGAAATTGATCTGTGAGGACCAAGAGGAAGAGACCAGTGACCTCCAAACCCAGCAACAACAGGTAGGGCCAGGTAGGTGGGTCAGGCTAAGGTCTGGCACCTTTTGCCCATTGGATTCTCTGTCTGCCCATCCACCCAGCTGTGCTTTCACCCATCACCTTACTCATCCATGCTCCCATCCAGCCACCCACCTCATGCCATCTGAGGTGTTCACTTCAGTGTCCATGCACAAGTACTTCTGGGAAGTTAGCCTGTTCTGAGAAACTAAATTATTGGCAAGTCATGCCTGCTGCTCTGCTTGAAATTGCAGTCCAAGGAGGGAATTGGGTCAATAACATATCAAACCTACATGTCATTATGATAGGTAGGATGCTTGCAGAGCTTGGAATGAGTCAGTTGTGCTTCCTGAGGCTCGTGTGATAGACAGGGTTCATGTGAGATCATAGGTGGGAAGCAGCTTACAAGGAGGAGTTCCCGTATAAATGCCAAACGAGTCCTACTCATAGTCATGGATTTGGGTGGCATGGGGCCTTCTCCTTTCTTCATGAATCCCAGTGGGTTCTCTTCCCTTTGACCGACTATTGGTTCACACTGACATAAGCCCTTGGAGCAGCTCATGAGCCCTGTTTTCTGTGAGTGCTCCTTGAGAGCTCTACCATTGTGTAGAATACAATCTAGATTTGATTGGCTGAACAGATGGAGGCTTTTGACAAACTGAGTGTCGGGCTGGGTGATCTGCTGCTTCCGAAGTAAATTCTCTAGCCATCTCAACAGTGTCTGGCCAACAGAGCACACTCCACACAGCAGTATCAATCCTCAAGGAATGATGGCAGAGTTGTGAGACTCTTCTGAAAGTGCTGGTGTGCTTCATCTGCTCCTCTGTTCATCTTGCATGTTGTTGTATTCTGCTCAATTCTTTTTTCTATGAGTGTAGTATAAGCTCTTTTGGCTTGCCTCACTTACCAGTAAGCTATTTTGATCCTTTGTATGTGCTTCATGTGTATGACACTGTGTGCATGCCTGTATACAACTCTCCACTAAGAGCTCGATGTTCTAATGAACAAGAATTTGTAAGATTGGAGGGAAGCCTGCAGGTACTCATGAAGCAGAAGGAGATGATCACCCAGGAAAAGGACTTGGCAGAAAAGCTGCAGCATCACTTTGAGGTCTCCCAATTGAGGTAGGAACTGAGGCTGGGGGGAGCTGGTGGAGCCAAGTGGGTCCCTTGTTCCTGTGATCGCTGTCATTTATGGGCTCCTGCTCAAATGCATGGCTCCCAGCTACAAGCAGGGCAAGAACACTTCAGAGTATTGTTGAGGTTGAGTTAACAAACAATTCTGTCCAGGAATCAATATGTTGAATACTCAGTGTGTCTGAGCAATTGTGTCCTGTCTCCTTTCTGAGTGCTCTGGTATGGCCTGAGCAGGCTTTCCTTATACTCACAGAGATCTGCCTGCTTCTGCCTCCCCATGATGGAATTCAAAGTTGTGCATCAACAGGGCTTGCTGAAATTACATTTTCACTTAGGAATATCCCCTGTAAAGAAGAGATTCCTACCTTTGAATACTGCTCTGTGCAGCATTTTTCCCATTTTCTGGGACAAGTGTTCTCTGGATTGAATAGGTTAAGTAATTTCCAGAACGAACCTAGGCAGATGCCTCAGCTGCAGGGAAGATCAGAAGCTTTTTGGGAGTGTTCTGTAACAGACTGTCAAAGAGTCAGGATGCAGATTCCTAGCTCTGGTTAAGGAAATCAGAAGTTTCTGTTTGATCTCAGAATCCATCAGGGCCGGTGTTCTCAGGCACACATCTCCGGAAATGCTGCTCTAGGATTACTGACTGATTCTGTCTTGCATGTTGGTCATGTTCAAGGTGCCTCCTGGGCATGAGTCCTGAGCTATCTTCATGACCTTGTTTGAGTGTCCAGACTGCAAGGCTGCAATATGGCTATCAATAAAATGATGTGGTTAATCAGTATTTCATCATGAATAATGATTATCACTCCTGTGCTATTGACCACGTTATTAATACATTGTTGCTTTTACAAAATGGTGTCCCCAGACTGTAAGAGAAAGACCCTTTCTTTCTAGTAGAACAGAAAAAACATTACTCAGCCAAATTCTGACAGGTGTTTAGGGCTGAGGAAAGTTCTAGGCCCAGCTACTCTGTGACTCTTTTTCCTTGGGGGTACAAACAATGACTTCCGTCAAAAGATCCATGTTGACTATCTAGCCGAGTTGAGGTGGTGGGAGGCAGCAGTTTAATAGCTGACAATGGCAGGTCCCCAGCAGGATTTTGTGGTAACTGCCTTTTCCTCCTAGGTCAGAGAAACTGATACATGAGCTGGAACAGGACACAGCCCAGGATGATAGCCTGCTTCAGAAGGAGCTGTTAAACCAGGAGCCACCTGCTGAGCCCAATCTCCGGGAAATTCTGGATTATGATGCACTTTCTCCCTATTATTTTATTTCCTATGTGTGAATAGGCCTTCGTTATGCCTAGCCATTGACCCTGGATGGCTGCTTCTGGGCCATGACTCCCTTTCCTTATTGACAATACTGTTTGAGAAACTGAGGAAGCCACAGGAAGGCAGACACCTTGAAACATGGCATCGTTCACCCTAGGATCAAGGCCTCCTCAAACAAAGAACCCCATCATAGCTCTGAACTTACCATGAGGCAAACACCATCTGACCTCCAGGTCCTCCAGACCCAATCTGATCCATGTGTCTGGTGGCTCAGTACTCCTGAAGAAAAGAAAGCATCAAAAATAAGACTGAGATACAGAAAACCTGACAAAATCATTACTCAGAACCCTGACATCCACCAGCAAGTGGCCCCAATGAGGAATACAACACCATGGAGGGAGGAGATGTTGGAATACAAAACTTACTATGTCAGTTTATTGTCAAGGACTTTCACAAGCTGACTGACTGATTCCTCGGCCCTCCATTTGTGGCAGGAAATCATCTTGGAAGATTTTATTGATGCCATGCTGTTATCCACACAAACCACACCACAAAGCATAGGATTCTCTCTCCATTGCAGTGCTGAAGCAGACCAACTCCATGACATGCAGAAGCACTGCTGAAGACAGTCCCAACAGATGTGACAACAGTCCCTCTTTCCATGTGGGAGTTATTTGATCTTCCATTAGGAGGACCAATGGGGATTCTCAGTTTCACATCTGGACTGAAGGGATCAGACCTGGAAAGGATCTGTAGAAGGTGTCAGAGTCACCTTTGACCTTTGTGGACACTCAATGATCCTTATGGAGTTGTGGGTCTTGAATAATCACCCAGGCACATGTTGACTGAAACAATTTCATAGTGGCCAACACATTGCAGGTTCATCCTGCTGCAGAACTTCTTCACAGATCAGGTAGCCAAGTGTGTGTATATTATGCCAGCAGAAGGCGGTAATTCATCAGAAATTGTCCCTTAGTGTCTCAAAGAGTGCTCTATGAATAAGCCAAGGGCTTATCAGTGATAGGGCCTAGCAGTCATTTGGTTGAGAAAGCTCAGATAATGTTCTGATGCTCAAGATCTGTGTCAGGTGTTTATGGATCACGTGAACATCAGCTGAATGGCATGTGTATAGAATGTACCATTCCAAAGACCGAATGGCATCCTATATCCAGTTCAGGGAGGTAGACTTCCAGCCCCTGCTTTAGGATGAGATCTTTTTACCATAAAGGAAAGATGTATGGGAATCACAAGTGCATCATGTGACAGTAGACCAACTAGACAGTACAGCATCACGACCTGCAGGGAGCACGGCCTGAGTGTGCTGCCAGTGTTGTGCCTGCAGCTGATGAGATTCAGGCATGACCCCAGATGACCTACATATATCACAACCTTGTCAATCATAAGCCTGAGTTTTTGGGACAATTCTCACTTTCTGAATATTGGATGAAGACAGATCCTCAGGACCTACAATTTATTCACCATGTGGCCCTGATTCCCAACAGAGAGAATCATAATGGATTACTGGGTTTATGTTAAGCCTAAAGGTGACTGGAAAATTTATAATTTGGGGATGTGGAGGTGTGTAAGCAAGCATGTTTCATAAAGAGAGGACCTGATGCTATATTTGAAGGTGTATGTTTCTAATACATGGAACAGGAGTTAGTATAAAGCAAAATGTAGAGACTTGGGAATGGACAAAGTTTTAAGTGCATGAGGATCAGCATGCAGTTCAGAGCTGAGGAAGGAACACTATATCCAGACATGCATGACTATGTGCAGGATGCCTAAAAATAATAATAATACTAAAGCTGTGAGGTTCCGGAAGAACCACCAGGGAGACTCAGAAACTGTATGGTGCAAATGTATTGGTGTACATTAGGAAGATGAACTTTCAGAAGATTTATCTCTTTGGGATGGAAAGATTGCAGCTGAGGAAAAGCCCTGGCCCAGGTAGACCTTATGGTGTGTTTGCACATGGAGGTGTTTGGGATTCCACTCTTGCTAAGGATGAACAGGAGATGGCTTTGAAGAAGTGCTGAAGGTCATCCAGAGCTGCTGGGCATCCAGGAGGAGTCCGGGTGTATAAATCAGTGCTGGTCCTGATGGACGGACCATCAAGAATACTTTAGTGAAGATGACTCAAGTGAATTCAACAGTGTTTGAGCCAAAGCCTGTAACGTTTTTATCCTTGAACTTGGTGAAAACTGACTTATAAAGCCCCAAAGAGGCATGGCTATGCTCATCTTGAAAAGGCTGTTGCAATCATTGACTGCCTTGCTACCTACCATCTGTCCAAGGCCAGGCACAGGCTCCAGGTCTGTGCCACTCAGTCTGCAGTGACAGAATTCTGCATAGCTTAATTTTGTGTTTGATTTTTGGTTTAGGTTCTGTATCTTAATTGTTTTGGTTATGGATTTGTTATTTTGTTGTTATTTGTTCTTGTTATTGATTTTCAAATTTTTGCTAAGGCTACCGTTGATTACCCATTTAAACCCCCTTTAAAAAACATATTCTTTGAGAGGTCCGCGTGGCGTCAGCGGCGAAGTCTCTCTCATTTGAACGCTGAGAGCTGTAGCTTTCTGGTCTGCGGGCCTGATCTCGAAGCCTAGAGCGAAGCGGGAAGATGACCGACTGGTACACCATCCACAGCCAGCTGGAGCATCTGCAGTCCAAGTACATCGGCATGGGCCAAGCTGACACCACCAAGTGGAAGTGGCTCGTGAACCAGCACCGGGACTTCTACTGCTCCTACATGGGCCACTTTGACCTCCTCAACCACTTCGCCATTGCCAAGAATGAGAGCAAGGCGTGCATGCGTTTCAACTTGATGGAGAAGATGCTGCAGCCCAGCGGGCCGCTGGTTGACAAGACCGAGAGAACTGAGGCGAGCGCTTTCCAGTCTTCCCTGCCTGCCAGCCGTGGACCGCTCCTCCTTCAGCTCCTGATGCTTGGTCATTCTGTGCTGTGTGTCTACGCCTGACCTGCTTACCTGTGGA
>CABHPP010000589.1:0-13106 GCA_902168425.1 Peromyscus attwateri | reverse complement strand
GCTACATAATCACCTCCCACTCGCCAGGGTGACACAGGGGATTGGTGTTTTGGGTGTGGATTGCCAGGATTACTCCCTGGATACACACTTCATGGTGGAATCAGTATCCATACTATATCCATGCTGTCCTGCACTTAGCTATCCCTAAAATATGGTACTCTATAGACACACTTTCATGAATTGGTCATAAGGACTGAACTATTGAGAAATGCACCTTTCCTGCTCTACAGACTCTCAGGAAATAAAACCATTCATTAAGAGAGTCTAAAAGAAATCAGGAAACCCAGAGCTATCTGCCTTTTTTTATATTTGCAATACATCACCATTAATAACCACACAACAGAGATAAGGACCTTCCAAGTCACTTTGGAAAATACCTTTTTGTAGATGCTGTTGGCCTTGACCATGCATTTGGTGTACTTGTTTGTCTTTTTAGATTTATTTATTCTGACTTTATGTGAAGGGGTATTTTTCCTATTGTACATCTGTGCTAGACATGACTGCAGTTTCTGAAGAGGACAGAAGAGGGCAACAGATTCCATTATAACTGGTTGTTAGACTCATGTGAGAGAGTACCAAATGCTCTTAAGCTTTGAGCTCTCTCTGCAGCTCCTGAGGTTGGCTTTTGACCTTCCAGCTCTATGTGCTGTATAGGTTGAACTGGATCACCTCAGACCAAAGAAAGAGGTCTCTGGAGACATGTAGGGACGGGTACATGAGGGAGGCATGCTAATTTTCTTAGGCAGCCTGGCACCTATGCAGGGCTCTGGTGTCTCCACTGATCTCTGTGGGTTCAGGATCATGCTCCAGTGTTACTTATAGTCAGTGTTGGAGAAGATCTATCACCTCTCATCTAGGATGACAAAGTAGATTTGACACATCTGATGAAATGCAGAGTTGAGATGACCCTCCTTGGGCCTGGGTTCATGGTAAGGAATCCTTGATAGCAAGAAAAATCTCCAGCTAAGCAGTGTTGCGAGGAAGCTCCAGAGCAGGCACAGCACATGTAGCCTGCAGCTGAAGATACAAGCTTCTGGTGGAGAGCAGGCCCATGCAAGCTCGGGAGAGGAGAGGGACAGTTGAAGTTGCCCTTGGCCATGGCAGGTCTCAGAGTATATTGAGGAAGGATTTCTTCCAGGTGACTGTTTATAATTATAGCTCCCTGGATAAGATCTGACTTTTGATTCTGGAGGTGA
Source organism: Peromyscus attwateri (assembly GCA_902168425.1). Taxonomy (NCBI): domain Eukaryota; kingdom Metazoa; phylum Chordata; class Mammalia; order Rodentia; family Cricetidae; genus Peromyscus; species Peromyscus attwateri. The sequence continues at coordinate 11,910 of CABHPP010000589.1, read as the reverse complement.
TTCAGAGAGTTCAATCAAGTGTGGTTGAAATAATCCTGTGTGTCCCCAGACAGGTGCTGACAAACTGGTACTTTTAGAATCTCAGCAGTCAGAAAAGCCTGATAGATGCTTTGGTTACTGTCTGTCCTAGATCACCTCTTTCTGAGCTGATGCTGAGACAGAAAGTGTCCTCTATAGACACACTTGAAATAAGGTATGACATTGTTTAGGCCACATTACCAAGTTACTACTCTACTGAGTGTGTCTCCTTGTCCATCTTCTCAGTATCTGGAAGCAGCCTGGGTCCAGCTATGCCTTACTCAACTGTGGGTCCTCAGCACAGTGTTTGGCTGGTTTGATAAATGATACCAGATTGGTAGATTAACGTGGCTTCTTCTATTAGCATTTGTGTAGGCAGATAGTCGTTTCCTGTCAACTCTTGGAAGGCTAAACTGTCCTTAGTGCCCAGTGTGGACTATGCCCCTCTCTGGTCTCCCAGATAGCTAAACATCCCACGTGGATTTTTTGTTTACTGTTGTGTTTTTCATCTTCTTAAGAAATGATTTCTCCGTGTAACAGTCTTGGCTATGCTGGATGTACCTCCCTTTGTAGACCAAGCTGGCCTCAAATTCAGAGATCCTATTGCCTCTGCCTCCCAAATGTTGAGAATAAAGGCCTGTGCCACCACTGCCCAGCTACATTCCCAGTCTTGAGAGCATTCTGTCAACCATTTCAGGGACTGGTCTTGGGGTGGACAAATTGAGAGACAACTGTCTTCATCCAGCCTGCCCTGTAATTGTTGTGAAAGATGAAAGGAGTTCCAGACCTGGGATGTAACTCAGTGGTCTAGCAGTTATTTAGCATGCACATTGTCCTGGGTTCAATCCTAGCTCTAGTGGCTAAAGGAAAAGAAAAGTTAAGAACACAATGACATCTGGAGTGTTGCTTACAACCCAAGGGGAGGCTCCACAGAGGCTTTAAGTCCTCCAGACCCCGTCATCCAACCTCCTACCTCCAACTGAGAAGTCTTTGCAACCTGAAGGTCTATCGGCCAATGCAGCAAATTAAATCCAAATTAAACCAAATGGGAATGAATTGGAAAAGCCTCGGTTTAATGGGTAAAGCATTCCTGGGTGATTTTCAAGCCCCTCAGAGAAGAGACTTGGAAGAGACACCAGAAGAACCACATGTCTGTTTTCTGGGATGCAGCTTATACACCCTGTGGGAGTGGTCTTGAGCCTCTCTGGGGGAGGAGCTGTGTTTAATGGGCTCTGAAGGGGCAGGCTGGGGAGGAGCTGTGCTTGGCAGGCTTTGAAAGGGCAGGTTTAAGGAAACAGACAGGAGAGAGGAGTTGAGGTGGTTCTTCCACCAGAACATTCCAGACTCTTTGGGTATAGGGATCCAGGGTGCCAGGAACAGAGGTGGAGCTTCCACCCAAACACCCACCTCCACACCCATGGTCTACATGTGTTGAAGAGGGACTTTAACTAAGGCAATCATTCATTATATGGGTGGTGGATAGAACCTACATTTACTAATAAAGCACAGAGATCTACTCAGAGAACATAAATACTGATGCACACCTTATAAAATTCCATGATTGAGGTGATCGGCTGGTGAGATGGCTAAGCAGGTAAAGGTACTTGCTGCCAAGCCTACACACCTGAGTTTCTTGCCTGGGACACACATGATAGAATAAACCTTCCCAAACCTGTAGTCTGAGCTTTATGTGTGTGTTCTTATGCATCCTCACACTGACCATAACTTTTAAAAATCACTCAAAAGACCATGGTGCAATCAGTTGTCAAGGAGAATGCAGACCCCTGTCAGTAATGGCTCCTGGTCAGATGCTGCAAATACTGAAATGCTGGGCTACTTTAAATACACACCAAAATCTGTCACTGTGGCTGTTCTCAGAAGAGCCAGAGCTCCATGTCTTATATGCAGCAGTTCCCAAGGTGAGGAAAAGAATCTTCTCATGCAGAGACAGCAAGAAGTAGGGCCTGAGCTAGGGTGTCACTCTTAAGAGCAAGGACTGCACCCTTCCTGGCCATAGTGTGAAATGATTGTCCTGGGTTTTGTTCCAGCTCTCAGTAAGAATGGAGAAGGGACCTCAGAAGAAAAAGGTAGAGGAGGTACCCAGCCAATGGGGGTGTTTGGGCTGGAGGTGGTGATTGATGAGGAAGGGCCTTCCATGAAGGAGCTCATAAGGACTCAAACTTGTAGGAGAAAGTAGGGTGGTCCTGAGACAGGTAAGGGCAATGGGGAGAAGGGAGGGGCAAGATAACCTGAGTTCAATGGAAAGCTTGGTGTGCTGTTGTTCGATGAGTCCATTGGCCTTCTCAACCTTTCCTGAGGATAAAAGTGTCAACCATAGTTATGAGGTAATGGAGTTCTTTAGGTGTGGGCATGTGAGTGAATTCCACGTGCCTGTCCTTTCCTGGTTGGTGTCCTCGAAGCTGGTGCAGAGGCTGACATATCTGGAGGACCCCTGTGAATGGACCTGTGAAATACTCAGGAGAGTGTGGGGGCCAAGGTGTGTGTGGCCCCAGAAAGGCTGAGAACATTGTGACCAAGCATAGGTGCAAGGCAAGCAGGTATGATCAGAAAATGAGTGTGAGAAGAATCCCCCTGCAGGGATGCAGGGAAGTGTCAGGGTCTTAAGTGGGAAGGAAGGGATCCCATCCACCCCCATGACAGAAATTGATGAGGGAACTGTAGGACCTGATTGAGATGTCAAAACATAATAGGTAGCTCCTGTGTCCAAAAGAGTCAATGGACTTACCTGTTACCTGCAGGGTTACCCTAGGCTTGGAGAGGGCTACGGGAGTCAGCAGGTCTAGGCAGGTTCAGTTCTTCACCAGGCTTAGGAGTTCTCAGTTGCCAGTGTTGGTGAAGCTGGACATCCATGGCATGGCATAGAGGATGAGCCTGCATGGGGGCATTCTGATTTCCAGTGCCCAGGCTGTCTTCAGATTGGGCATGGCCTCCTGGGCGGCTGGGGAGTCAAGGCAATACTGTGACCAGTGGCCCTGCTTGCCAAATTTGAAGCAAGTTTTTGGCAGAGTTGACTGTGGGCTGAACTCCAGTGGGATAGAGCGCCTGAGTTAGGGTATCACTATTGAGAACAAGTGACTCCATGAATAAACACAGCTCTGGCCATGATCAAGTCAAACCAGTGCCCTTTTCCTGAATACCAAGATCATGGCAGACCCTGTTCTGATACTTTCCCCAAGTCCTCAATGACCCTTCTCCAGGGACGCCACAGGTATGACAGGCTGACAGGCCCCACTATGCAGATCAGTGATCTGCGAGGCCAGGCTTTTCTTTTCTTTATTTTTATTTGTCTTTCAGGTAGTGTCTCATGCATGTCAGGCTGGCCTCAGACTCCTGATCCTTCTGCCACTGCTTCCCTGGGGATCTGTGGCATGTCACCACACCACATGCCCAGTGATTCCTCTTTATTGGGTGTTCCCTTCAGTGACATGTCTTCCTGCCTGCTGACACTTTAAGGACATCCCCTAATTGTGAGCTGAATGAAGAAATTAAGGGTAAAGGAAGACAGACTTGTTAACAGCTAACAGTGATCCAAATAGAATGCAGTCAGTGGTAAATGGTAGAGGAAGGAATGTTGCAGAGCCAGCAGGGAAGGAAGGGGGAAGACATGCCTCTCCTCTACTGTCACAGTATTGTCAATGTTCCTATCCCTCCCTAGGGGCTCTATCCATTCAGAAGACATCATAGGGGAGTATATCTCTGTGTGTGTGTGTGTGTGTGTGTGTTGTTGTTGTTGTTGTTGTCCACAGATCCGAGTCTCCCTCCTCCCTCTGTGAGCAATAAACCTTCCAGAACCTCCAAAGCCTTTGTGGTTCCCTCCCTATCACCATGCCCGCAGCCTCCCTTCCCTCATCCACCGTCTGTCCTGAATCTGGAGGGAACCTGCCTTTTCTACATAGTTTGGCCATGAATATCTATGTCACTAGACAATTCGTGTTTAGAGTTGCCTGGATTTAAAAATCTGTTTCCAAACCATTTTATTACATTTATGTATTTGTGTGTGCACATGTATGGATGGGCAAATCTGTGCCTTTGCACGTGTGGACAAGGGGACAACGTGCAGGAGTTAGTTCCCTCCTCCCACCATGTCCATCCCGGGGTCAAACACAGGTTTCCAGGCCTGGCAGCAAGTGCCTTTAACAGTGAGTCACTTCATTAGCTCCTGGTTTTGAAATTTCTATGCCTGTGCTTTTTCTTCTATGGTTAGAAGATGTGTGTGTGTGTGTGTGTGTGTGTGTGTGTGTGTGTGTGTGTAACATGTTTTTCTTGTTTGGTGGTGCAGAGGATTGTTTGCTAGGCAAGCATTTTACTACTTTTAATATCTTTCCTCCCTTCCTCCTTCCCTTTTTCCATTTTTTCCTTTGTGTTTTTTAAATGGGTCTCATGAACTCAAGCCAGCTTCAAACTCTTGATCTTCCAGTTTAAACCTCTTTAGTTCTGGGATTACAGATGAGCAACCACATCTGGGCAGCTTTTTGATAAGTTTGAGACAGAATCTCACTAAATTACTGAGACTGGTTGTGAGCTTGCTAAGGTTACACACACACACACACACACACACACACACACACACACACTCCTTCATCACAGGTAAGTGAGAGGACAGAACTGTACAACACATTGAAGGAGGACTACTTTTAGAGCAGACGTTAATATTCCACTTTTGCCAGCCTCCTTTTCCAGTCTTTGCCTGATTTTCAAAGTCTGGGCTTTTCTCTCTGGCCTCTGCTAAGGAGTCCCCACCTCCCACCTCTTTGACACGCAGGAACTGCAGCAGAGACTCAGGTGGGACGGCCACACATCCAGGTCAGGTACACATGCACATGGTACTCCAAGAAATCTGAAGACCTTGCCTCAAAACCCAAGGATTCCAGCTACTGAAGCATGCCTGAACTCAGCTTGCCCATGGGAGACACTTTGTAAAGTTATCTAACCTTCACCTACAACCACTACCCAATATGAACCAAAATGTAACAAGGACAAAAATCATTTTATTAATAGTTCCAGAACATGGATGTCTGTTTTGAACCTATTCTTCTCTTGTTTATTTTTGTTTTACATATGTGCATGGTGTTTTGGTTGCATGTGTGTCTGCATGAGGGTGTCAGATCCCCTGAAACTTGAGTTGCAGACAGGTGTGAGCTGTCACTGGGTGCTGGGAATTGAACCTGGTCCCTTTGGAAGTACACCAGTGCTCTTAATCCCTGAGCCATCTCTCCAGCCCCTTGAGCCTATTCTTGTGCTCAGCTTCTCTCATTTATTCCTGTCTGAACTCCTGTAATGCTGGTATTTAGCTATTTTTTGCAGATGAGGAAATTGAGGCTCCAAGGGCTCAGAGAAGTATTCCCTAAAGCCTTAAAACCGCTAAGTATGAGTAGCAGAATTCTCTGGTCTGGTCAGATCTGCTCATCTTTCCCCAGCTCTGCTCCATTAGATACATTAGAAAGCATGTTTGAAGGAGTAAAAAAAGTTTTGCCTTGCTGGGGACTGCAAATTGCTCCTGAAAAAATACAACGAGGAGATTCTATTAATTACTTAAGATATAAGATAGAGCTACAAAAAATTAGACCCCAAAAGGTACAACTAAGGAGAGATCGACTGAAGACTCTTAATGATTTTCAAAAGTTATTAGGAAGCATTTCCAACTTACTGGGTATCATGGGAATACCCAAAGATGGACTACAAAATTTGGCTAATACTCTAGAAGGGGAGAAAGAATTAAATAGTCCAAGAAAATTATCAGCTGAAGCTGAGAAGGAATTGGCTCTAGTAGAAAAGACACGAAAAGCACATGTGGATTGTGTGGATCCAGAACTTAAATGAATTCTTGTCATATTCCCCTCCAGACATTCCCCAACAGGTATTTTGATGCAGAGGGAAGATATTATATTGGAATGGATATTCCTACCATGTAAACCAAATAAGAAATTAAAGACTTATATAAAAAGATCTCTGATTTGATTCAAAAAGGTAAATTAAGACTTTGCCAGTTGACAGGAATGGACCCAGCAGAAATTGTAGTACCTTTAACTAATGAGGAAATTTCATCACTAAGGAAAGATAATGAATCCTGGCAGAGAGCCTGCAGTAACTTTTTGGGAGAGATTAACAACCACTATCCCAAAAGCAAGGCTGCATGGTGGACATGGGGAGTGGCTGTTGACTGCCAGCTCCTTTGACAATCCTTGCAGTGTTTTGGTGGAGGAGTTCCCATCAGAAGTCCTGCCCCTTATAAGCTTGTTCTAAAGAAATGGATGAGGCCCATTCTGCTTTATGATTTGGGGAAGACTGTATCCCATGTTCTGAAGGGTGAGGTCATGGGTCTTCTCTGCTGTGTACAAGGCTCTTAGACTCAGCCAGGCTCTGCTACCCCAGCCTGCTCTTACTTTTCCTCCATGAACTTTATAAATCTCAAGACTCACTGATCCCACAGGTTCCAAGTTAATCCATCATAGTCTCTTCACTGAACTTACCCTAGCTCCTCCAAAAAGACCTTGATTAGTCAACTGAAAGAGAGTGACCCATGCTCAACACCCAGGAGGTTTTCAACAGACTATAGTGCATATGATATAGATTCAGATTCAATGTCAGTCAGAAGGAGGCCAATGACATCACCTGCAGTGCTTTTCAGGAACACAGCACTCTGCCCAACTATGAGAGGGAATCTGTTCTAAGACACAGCCATGCACTTGATATACTCAGCAACACAATATCAATCAGCAAGGAGATGCATGTGGGATTCCATGTTGTGAAACCAATGAGACAAACCAGACATTTCCTGTGGTGTTAGCTCTGTGTAGTGAAAGGAAAAAAGTATAGTTTTTATTTTTAAAACTAGCTGTATTGTTTGATTTTTGTTTTATAAAAAACACATGTATACCAAAGCAATAAAAGTGTATAAACACAAGAGAAAGCAATTTAAACTTAAGGCAATTAGATGAGACAAAACAAGACAGAAGGTCCCCCTTGGAGGACAGGGGATCCAGAGTTCTGGCCAGCCAGAATAGCCCAAACAGAAATTTTTATGTTCAGTGAATGACGTGGGCTCAAGGGAACAAGGGAGTGAGCAACAGATGACAACATGGGATTTTATTATGTAGCCTCTAAACACACACACAAATATACACATCTACACACACCTGCATAGATCAAACATAGACCACAGAAATCAAAAGTGAGCAGAAAACAAAGAAGAGGACATCACATTGAGGGAAGAGTTTAATTTAGACTATGCACATCAGATGTTTCAACAGACACCTACAACACTGCTATTCATCACTTGGAGACTAAAAATGTCTAGCGGGGAGCACACAGCTTAGTCCAACTATGTTGAGGTGATTGGAGAAAATGTTCTCTTGAAACCTCAAATCTGTCAGCCCAAGCCTCAGGCTGTGAAAGGCTTCCCACATCTATGGTCATTCAGTCAGCTCCAGACTGGAAACCCCAGGTTGGGAGAACTGTCCAGCACTTCCACAGAAAACAGGGCTGACAAGCTGATACCCAAGCTTCTGACAATATGAACCAAGAGTTAAGCTAAGGGAAGAGAACACATTGGGATGCAGAAGAAAGGAGAAGCCCACATGCCACTCCAAAAGTTGACAATGAGAACTACTCACTTTGCACTAGCCCTGGGCTCTAATTCTTACAGGCTGCTTCCTACCTGTGATCTCACATGACATCTGCAAAGCAAATGAGCCACAGGCCACTGACCTAATCAATGAGAGCTCTGTGGTAATCTCCAAGTAGCTCTCACCATAGCAGACTCCTAACATAGTGACATGTAGGTGTGTGGTATCTCACAGACCCATCTCTCTGAATGTACTGCAGCTTGCAGCAGAGCAGGAGGGTTTGCTTGCCTATCATCCAGTATCTTGCAAGAGGTTAACTCTACAGAGAAACTTGTGAATGATCACAGAAATGAACAATTGGATGGTATGTAGTTGGGATTTTGGATGGGTGGGTGGATGGGTACATGGGTGTCTCTGTGTTTATGGTTGGACAGGTGGGCAGCCTGCCCCTACTGCCTCAGCCTACCTGCTGCTGCTCAGCACAGGGGTCACAGATCTTCTCATGGACCTCCTTCAAGAACTTCTTCACCTCCTCACAGGTCTTTTGAAGTTCAATCTTCTCATTCCACAGCAGTATGTTCTGCAGCCTCAACACATGTACGTTCTTTTTCAGCTGATTACACTCTCGTAGGAACCGGCCATGAAGGTAACTGAACCACCCCCCCCCAAAAAAAATGGTGAGCCCCAGAGAGCGTGCTTTTGCCAACTCTACCTCCAAGTGCTACTAACCCTGAAAAGTTACAGGCCCCCAGATGCCCAAGCGTGCAGCTCTCAGTAGCCAAGCCAGCATCCCTCAGAGACACGCCCAATCCAGGGAATAAACAAATTCCAGATAGATTCAAACTACTTCTGAAAATTCTGGTACCAAAAGGGATCCTGTGCCTCTCAGAACAGGGTGCAGCCACACCTGTGCTTAACTGTTCATGGTTTTGGGAGAGCATCAGCAGGTAGAGCGCAAACACTCTTGGATGGAGGGCAGAAGTCCCAACCAGAATAAATTCTCTCTACAGATCCCAGGGAAACTAGAACTGTGAAGTTTCAACCAGAGCCCTGGAGGCCCTGGGCTGCCAGACATCCCCTGGTGCAAAGGATAATTCTATCTAAGGGTTCCCACGGCTGGCAGGACAATGATGGGAGGGCCTCAGTGTTTTCCCACACTTAGCAAAACTGAGTCCAAGAGGCACAAATCCAAGGGTCACAAAGGAGGATACTGGCTAAGAGGCAGACAGGCTAGAACCAGAGCCTTCACTTTGGGTCAAGGACAAAGAAGGGCAGAAACAATCCCTCCCAAGCTATTAGGCACTTACCTAAAGTATTCAGTCTCCTCAATCAGCCCCTTGCACTTGTCCAAGCCATCACTAATCTCCATGGGCAATTTCTGGAGGGCCAACATCACCTTCTTGTGTTCCATTGCAAGCATCTCAAGCTCAAAATTCAGCCTGTGGTAGGGCATGGCCCCAGAGGGGGAAAAAACATGAACACAGGCCAAAAGGATCACATGAAAGAAGCTGTGTCATGGACTACCCCAATTCAGTGGATGCCACAGCCTGGCATTTAAACACTGGAACTTCCTGGTGCTTATTAAACATCTTATCCTGTCCCCAGGCCAGAACAGCCAGGAGGTCTAAGGGTAGGAAGCCAGTGCTGCATGAGCACCCTCAGTGGCCTGGAGCTATAGATAAGCACTCTAACAGGTATCCAGGAGTCTGTGTCACATATATGGACTCACCAGAAACCTAGGATGATATTCTCCTGTCTTCAGAACAGGCATTCTCATTCCTGGGTGTCTATTGCTACACAGAGGACCAGAGCACACAATCAGCATTTCCAGGAGGGAGCCCCAACTTCAGGATGGTTTTATAAACTTGACATGTGATTCAAATGTTCTACTGAGGTGAGCACAGTGTCCAGAAGGTGTGCTGCTCACAGTGGGCTTCCCTGGCCTCAGCAGTGCCATCTCCAGGAAACTATGTTAAATCCTCAGACCATGCCACAGCCCCCAGATTCTCAGGAACACACACACACACACACACACACACACACACACACACACACACACACACCACATGAAATCAGGATGTCCAAGAAATGTTGGGACGTGACATTGTCATAAAGTATAAGAAGACCAGAGAGGAGCTGTGATGAGCTCCAGGCCTTCCAGCCACACCCTGAGATGGATGAATGGACCAGGCCCCTCCAGCTGTTGCCAGGAGCTTTCAGTACACAGTCATCTTCTGGTCAAGTACAAAGACTCACCACAAACTCACAACACCTAGAATCTCCCACAAGCCAACACCTGTCAAGACAACTTGAAATGCATGTTGAGAGCTCACACACTGCTGTCCCTATCCTCAGACTGTGATTCAGGCCACAGGAACTGCTTTTCATTTGGAGGAAGCAGAACAGCCTGTGTCCCCATCTCATTCCAACCCAGAATCCAAGTTCTGAATCTCAAAGGAACTCATGAAAATGAGTTCAGGCAGCAGAACACCATGGAGTTTCAGTCTCCTGTTCCTCAGGAAACCTGGGATTGATACTGTGGTGTCAAGATGGTCAGCAGAGAACTGGGCACAATGACTACCTGTTGTTCAAATCCTTGTCAGTGTAAATGGCCAGGATTCCTTGCAGCTCATTTCTCTCACATTCCATATCATGTAAGCGAATGGTGAGTTTCTCTATTTTTTTCATCTCCTGCTCCTGTTCGTGCTCAGTGAAGGTGGTTTCTGCAGGTAGATAAAGACAAATGAACTTGTATTCTTAAATGGCATAGGACCAGGAGAGTACATGCTGAATCCCAAGAAGGAGCCTAAGGAAGAGAAAATGCTAGGGATCCAATAAAGCTTCTGAACAGTAGGGCAGCCGTCCTCAAACTGGGGCCCTGGAGCTCTGTCTCTGTCCTCAACCACTGTGGATAATCATATACCTCACTCCTTATTGCATCCCGCTGGCCCTGGAAGGCATAAGCTAGCCCAGCCAAGTAGAAATGGAGGACAGCATCAGCTCATATCTGATGTGATGCAGGTAAGTCCTGTTGTCCCCAGAAGTTAGCAGCACCAAGGCCTAATCACATGTGCCCAGGACCAAAGCATCTGAATATCTGCTGAGTGGCCAGGGGAGTTTCTTCCCTTCCTGTTGGCATCATAATCCAATGAAAACTGAAGTAATCCACTAGGATGAAGTGAAGCAACACCCCACCCAGAGAGAGACAGCTCAGCAGTCAGTCTGTTCCTCCTGCCCTTCTTTGCCTCTAAGAATGAAATGAAAGAATTCCCAGCTGCAGCCTGGACAATTCATGGCTCTCCTAAACTAACCATCAGAAACTCTTGACTCGGGGTCTGCTCTTTAGAAAGCCAGAGAAGCTGGACTGGCCCATTTCTACTCAGAAACACCCAGCTGCTGAGCTACACTACTAGAAATCTCAGCTCAAGTTCACTTCCTCCAGCACACTTCTCTTACAGTGCTCAGGAGTCACTGTGCCCTCCCCAGAACCTTCTATTTCTCCAGGTTTTACACTGAGACTGAAGGCCAGCTTCCTTCTGCCTCTCTTGGGTCTCTCCATGTTCTCCATTCTCTCTCCCAAGCAGCCTACTCTGTCTAGTCAACATGTCTATGGGAACTGAATGAATAACCCACAGGCATTGGTGTTACCACAATACGGGTGACATCATAGAGAATACCAAGGACTCTCCAGGATAGAATAGAATCTCCATAGAAGGGATGATTAGGGTCACCCCCAGCAGCCCTCAATTATCAACTAACTAGCTCTTCTCCAGTTCACCAGAACCATGTTGCCATTCCCAGAAGCCTTCCCAGAAACACAGGGGAAGACCTTCAACACCTCCTCCTTACAAAGCCAGAGATCTCTTTCTGTTTCATTAGAGTATAAACACTACTTCATGTATGGGAAATTGAAGATTCACTTCAAAACACAGCCCAGGCAATGACTGGCCCCTTCTTGAGATCCCCAAACAATAAAATGAGAAATCAAGTTTGCTAGGGAAATAGGTCAGGATGGAGGGAGGAAAGATCAGTCCCCTGATGTGAACAAGTACATTGTGGAGATCCACAAGGCTGTTACAGTATGTGGGTGTGGTAGGAGGTTATGGGTGTCCTGTCAGAACAAAGAAATGTCCCTTAGTTAATGAGAGAAATTTCCCCGAATCATCAGTACAATAAATTCCAGCCATCATGATATTAGAAAATGTGTGATCAGCTAGTGACATGTGAGACTGGAGATGCTAAGAAATGGGGTTCTCCAGGTGAGCCCTGAGACACAAGAGCAAACAGTCCCAGTAATCGTCCATTC
>CABHPP010000588.1:0-40134 GCA_902168425.1 Peromyscus attwateri | reverse complement strand
CAATCCTCGGGGGAGTCTTTGCCCTGGAGGGGATGGAAGTGGGGGGTCGGCCGGGGGGGGAGGGGGGGGGGGGGGGCGGGGCGGGAGGAGGGAGAACGGGGGAATCTGTGGCTGATGTGTGAAGTTGAATTGTATTGTAAAGTAAAATAAAATAAATTTAAAAAAAAACAATTGAAAAAATTTAAAAGACAAGGAAAGACAGAGATCAAATGACAACAAATGTTTGAAGTGTTGGGCAAAGAGAAGAGAATCCAAATATAAAAGAATGAGAAAGGGTAGATGCAGATAATAGATAAGAGTATTGAAAGAGAATATCAGGCTACTGTGTTCTAGTTATATTATATCATGGATTTTTGGTTTTGGTGTTGGAAAATTCAGTGCAATGTAAATGATATTGAAAGTATAACATTTAATGTAAAGCTTCACAGTTTCTCTTTTGAATACAAATTCTAACTGTATATAAATTCATTAAGTTGTATAAGCTTAGAGTCTCATTAATTTGGGTGTATCTTCTTGTTTATTTACAAGTTTCTTTATAGTAAAGCTTAGTTTTTTTAAATTTTTGTTTTGTTATGTTTTTTATTTGAGACAGGTTTTTTTCTGTGTAGTTTTGGTGCCTGTCCTGCATCTCACTCTGTAAACCAGGCTGGCCTTGAACTCACAGAGATCTGCCTGACTCTGCCCCCTGAGGGCTGGGATTAAATGCTTGTGCCACCACTGCCCAGCTAGTTTTTTTTTTAATTTTTAAAAAGAATATGTGGGGAAGTGGAAACCCTAGTGAGAGAGGGAAATAGCACAGCTGTTACAAAAATCTCTGTGTAGTTTACTCAAAGCTGAAAAGAGAACTTCCATAGGACACAGCTATTGATTCTTCGTATATACTCAAACTATTTAGGTATGATCTACTATGTAATTAGGTATGTACAACTACACAGGCACTCAAACATCTGTGCTTATTCCAGCTCTATTCACAATAGCTAGGAAACAGGTTTACCCTACATGCCCATCAACTGAAAAAGAGATAATGAAATTGTGATATGTACACATAATAAAATTTCTTTTAGCCATAAAGATGAAATTAGGAAATTCTCAGTAAAATATATGGAATTGGCAAATATACCTAATGAGGTCACCCCAGCACAGATAGACAAATATTGCTTGTTCCCTCTCATCTGAGGATCTTAGACAAATTCTTAGTGTGTTTAACTGGAAGTGCATATAAAGGTCAGGAACCCGGGAGGGGCTATTAGAAGGGGAACATGAAAAAAGAGACCTTAAGGAAAGAGAAATTCCAGGAAACCTGTGGTATGAATGTGAAGGTAGGAAATATGAGATTGTGTGAGTTAATGTGAAGATGGGGTGAGAGGATGAGGAATAAAATTAACCAAAACCAAGAACACATGAAAATGCCTTATGGAAACTCATTACATTGTGAGCTCATTAAAACATTCAAAAGGATAAGTCAAGGTACAATACTGCTCCCAGAAGTCATGGGTTATTAAATGAAAACTCCATTGCTAGTATTGGGATATCTCTCTAGGAGTGGTTGCCTAGAAAGGGCCTGAAGATTCAAATAATAAAAGCAATTGTCACTTTTATCAGTGATCACTAAAACTAATTGGTAAGACCCTATTTATGAACACATCCTCATATTCTTGTCACAGTACATAAAGAAAGCAAGCTGGAAATGGGCTGAAATATGACTTCCTGTTCAACAGCTCTCAAAGTACCAGAAAGTGTTGTGCAGTCTGATAATGGGAGATTGTCACCAACAGTCATATTCAGCTGTGGACACTGTGATCTATACTTCAATCAGCCTTACAAGATATGCCCACTAGTGCAATAAGAGAAATTGTGGTATCAGGGTAACCAATCATTTTCTGATTGAGAAGAGTTCAATTGTGGTGTATTTGGTTGAATATCCATCTTGGAGAGGGAATAGATCATACTGTTGAAGACTTCACAGTTTTCTGTTAAGTGGACTCTAGGTGCACATCAAATTATCTTCTAAATAACTAGGTTTCAGTATAGGAGCTGCTAGTGAGGTACCCATGTTCCTGTAAATGACTCCTTCCCTGTGCTCCAGTAAGCAACCCCAATGGATCTCACTGGGTCTCAAACACACACATGCAGAAAAGGGACATGAAAACAGAAAGTAGAGCTAGTTGAGAAGAGGAAACAGATCAGAACAGGACAAGAGAGTTTAGTGGGCCATTAATTTGATCAAAAATACCTGCACACATGTATGAAAATATCATAATGAAACTGGTTATTATATATAATTATTATATCTCAATAAAAGCTAAGCTATATGCAAAGTGGTAAGAATCCATGCCTATGAAAATACTTTTGAAACAATAAAAAATGTTTTACAATATTTGGAAAGATGCGTCTTAACATAATAATGGACAGTCAGAATAATGTATGGGAAGCCAATGAACAAAAGACTAAGAGAATCTGTAAATGAGTGGTGTGGTAGGAAGATCAACATTTTTGCTATTTTTCTGTTGCTGTGAAAAAACATCATGAACAAAGGCAAAACTTGAGTAAGCAAGAGAGAGCTTAATTTTGGCTTATTATTTTAGAGGGATAAGAAAAAACAATGGGGGAAAGGAGGGAATGGCAACAAGTGTCAGGCAGGACTACAGCAGCAGGAAGCTGAGAGGTCATCTCAACTACAAGCTGGAAGTAGAGCCAAGAAATTGGAAGTGACTTAAGAACTTAACCTTCTGATGTGGATCTAAGGGAACACTCCTCCACTGCTAGTGGTAGTGTAAACTTGTACAGCCACTTTGGAAATCCATCTCGTGGTTTCTCAGAAAACTGAATAAATCTACCTCAAGACCCAGTGATACCACTCTTGGGCATACACCCACAGGATGCTCAATCTTTTCATAAGAATTATTGTTCAACTAATTTCATAGCAGCATTTTTCATAATATCCAGAACATAGAAAAAACCTAGAGGATCCTCAAGTACACAATGGATAAAGAAAATGTGGTACATTTTCACAATGAAATATTACTCAGCTGTTAAAATCAATGACATCAGGAAATTTGAAGACAAATGGATGGAACTAAAAAAAAAATTCATCCTGACTAAGGTAACCCACACCCAGGAAGATAAACATGGTATATACTCACTCATAAATTGATATTAGCTGTATGTAAATGATAACCTTGCTATAATCCACAGCCTCATGGAGGCTAGGTAACAAGGAGGGTCCAAAGGGGACAGAGATGCATGAATGTTCCTAGGAAGGGAAAATAGAAGAAATTTCTTGGGTTGACTGGGGGTAAATGGGAATGGGAACACAACAGATTAAGTTTGAGGAATGAATGGAGTGGGAGAGTAATGAAAGAGACATTTTGATGGGGGGAATTTTGGGGTCAGGTCAAAACCTGGTACAAGCAAAACTCCCATGAATCTACAAGGATGACTAGCAATAGTGGACAGTTTCCTGAACTGGCCATCTCCTGTAATCAGATTGGTAACTACCCACATTTTTAGCACACAGCCTTCATCCAGTGACTGAAGTGATAAGAAACAGAGACCCACAGCCAAGCATTGGGCATAGCTCAGGAAATCCTATTGAAGAGAGGGAGGAAGGATTGGACAAGCAAATAGGTCAAGATAATCATAAGGGTACCCACAGAAACAACTTACATGGCCTCATAGGAGCTCATAGACCCTAGTCTCACAGCTAGGGAGCCTGCAAGGGACCAACCTAGGCCCTCTAGATATGTGTGACAATTGTGTAGCTTAATCTGCTTGTGGACTCCTAGTGGTAAAAGCAGGTCCCATCCCCATTGCTTTGGCTGATGTTTAGGAACCAATTGTTTATAATGGTTTGCCTTGCTGCATCTAATACAAGGGGAGAAACATAGCCCTATATCAACTTGATAAATCATGCTGTGTTGACATGCGTGCTGAAGCCTGCCCCTTTCTGAACAGAAACAGAGGAGGAGTGGATTAGGGGTGGGATGGGGAGGGAGGTAAGGGAGGGAGTGGAAAGAAACAGGGAAGGGAACTGGTTGGGATATAAAATAAATGAAAAAAAAAATTAGAAAAGAAATTTAAACCTCTCAATGCCCACACTTAATGATGTACTCCTTACTGAAAGGTTGTACTTCATAAATCTTCTGAAAGAGTGCCATCAAGTAGGAAACAAGTGTTCAAATGGCAAGGTCTATGTAGGGTGTCTCTCATTCAAACACCACAAATTAAAATACCTACCCTAGTACTGGAAAAACTAGATATACCAGATGTTGCCAGGATGGTGTATCATGAGGCAAGCTGTGGCTATGCCCTGTTATGCAGTGGTATCTGAGAATAGGAAGACTTCATAATTAGATTCCAAATGGTGATGAAACTTGGAGCCACAGATTGGTTGAATGTAGAGGGATAAGATGGAGCCATGTGAAGACTAAAGAATATATTAGAAGATAGGGATGTAACCACATTAGATAACATAGATGATATTGTAGATGAGAGCCCCAGAATTAAATAAACAGAACATGGTAGTAGGTGCTCATAGTCCTAGAACTCAAGAGGTGGATGCAGGAGAAGCAGAGCTTCAACATTGTCCCTCAACCTGAGCTATATATATCTCACCTTGTCATTTAAATGTCTCTGAGCCTCCCCCCACGTCCTATTTCCTTTGAGGAATCATTCAAAATAAGTTCTCACTGACTCTGGATTCTTAACAAGGTTTGTCTTATACCAGAATAAATAACTAGACACAAGAACATCTCTGAGATTTCTGATTATGTAAATCACCTTAAATGAAAAAACATGTACATAAAGGCCAATATAGCCATTCCCTACCTATTGACTGGCACAATTTATATGAAATATCAATCAAATCTCCAAAAAGTTTCTAAAAGCATTTATTATTTTCATTAGGACAAAATATTTACATAAGTGCAAATGTATAGTTAGAATCCTCTTTTATATTTTTATTTCATTTACACACATGTAACAGAAAAATAATTCAGGTCAATAATACTGTAAAAAAACAAAATGACAACAATAACAAAAGTCCATGACTGATTCTATAGTTGTAAAGACCAGTATCTTACAATGTGAAAGACCAGCCATCCACTGAGAAGAACATCTTATATACACAGACTGATGAGTACAGTGATGAATTTATTTGCAATATGATAAACTAATTGTTTTCTATAACTGTAACTACCAAATATAACATTCAAAAAAATCATGGTACAGAACTCAAAGCCAGTGTGTCATTATACCATGAAAACAAAGACCTGTAGGCAACTAAGAAATGCTGGTAGTGGGAGACATAGTCTTCTTCTGGAAAAAGTATAACCATTGGTTATCCAATACCAAATTCTCAGCCCTGAAAACATACATACAAGTAACATGGTATAGACTGAGCACGTATACTTAAATTTTGAGAAAGATGTAGATACATACATTATATATATATATATATATATATATATATATATATATGTGTGTGTGTAACAACACTTAATGGAAAAAGAGACCATAAATTTGAAAGAGAGAAAGAAGAAAAGCTTGGAGGGAGGAAGAAGGGGGAGTGATGTATGTAATTATATTATAATCTCAAAAAATAAAAGAATTAAATTAAAAATATATAATAATTTTAATAAAAGGAAATTCATATTTCATACCAATGCTGTTTGTAACACTGTTCTAGAATTCAACACTTTAGGCATCAATTTCTCCAGCCAAGATTTTGCCAAATCCACATAACACATATGCATATAATGTTCACAACTTCATTGTGATATTTTCAAGAGAGATAATACTTCTACATTTGTCTTTGTAGTTCAAGTATGAAATATTTTTAAGTTCCATGGTGCAGAAACTTCCAAAAAACTTCCTTAGTAACTAGAAACTATGAGAGGTCAGAACCTGTATATCTCTGATCCCTTCTGGAGATCCTCTATCAGTGATGTGGATGAATCCTGTGACTACTGATCTCAATGGACAGATAGACACAGCAAGACACAGAGGATACAGATGAGCCGTGAGTGTTGAATGACCTCTATGACTAGAGCATTGGTGCCTGTTCAGGCTGTTTCCCCTATGAGCAGCGCTGTCTTGAGTGATTCACTCACAGGGCATGGGCTATGTGAAGAATCAAGATTAATTTACTTTGATGACAGAAAACATTAATATACACTGTACAGTAGAGTTTGAACTATGCTTGACCTGCATATACAGTTTCTGAATACTCTACTTGATATTTCACATTCTCTTGTATATCTACCCAGGATCACTGTGTGGTGCTTGAAACCCTGGTACTCTGATGAAGTCTGAGGAAGGGACACATCAGCATCACCTATGTATGTGAATGTAGCTGGAGTTTTTTCTCTCCCAGCAGTCCCTTAGCCCACTTATAAAATAAACATACAGATGCTTCTATTATTGAAACTGCTTGGCCATTAGCTCAGGCCTATCATTGTCTTGCTCTTACTCTTATATTTAGCCCATTTTTATTAATCTATACTTGTCACATGGCTCGTGGCTTACTGGTACCTTACATCTTCCTTGTCCTGGCGGCGGCTCCAGGCAGTCTCCCCCTCTGCCTTCTTGTTCCCTCAATTCTCCTCTCTGTTAGTCCTGCCTATACTTCCTGGCTACTGGCCAATCAGTGTTTATTTATACAGAGCGATATCCACAGCAGTGAATACCAGCTTCCCTCCCACAACATACACCAGCAGAGTGCATTTCAGCAAGAGCTCCGGGGCCTGTCATGGTGGAATAAGTTCAAAGTGCATTGCGTAACAGATTTCTCAACCACTGGACACTGACCTTGGCCTTGGAACTGAAGAAAGACTTGAGAAAAATGGAAGAAAAGGTGGGAACTGATGAGGCATGGTCCTTCCTTATTCATTAATGTTTGACATCGTTCTTTATACTCTGTCCAGGGTGAGTGCTCCCAGTTAGGCACAGATGGGACCCACTCGGGTTTCCCCTTGGTCTGAATCAAGCAGATAATCTCAATCATCGAGTTAGTTCCTGAAGAAGAAGGAAAAGTGATGGTCAATATTTCAACAGTACTTGCAAAAAAGCCTCAAGTAGAATATATAATCATACAATTTACAGTGCAACTCTTTCCAAGCACACAGACCTGTGGTGTTCACAATGTCTATATGGTGCAAAGTATCTGGTACATTCCCAATGGTTGACCTAAAAAAAAATGAGACAACTCATTAAACTCTACCTGCCTACTGAACATCACCTCCAGTCCTGGGCCTTCATCATTCTACATTCTCATGTAGTGAATTTGACTATCCTAGATATTTCACAGGGATGCAGTCATAGAATCTGTCCTTGAGCCTGGCTCCTGTCTTTTAATACAATGCTGTTGAGATATATCCATGCCGCAGTGTGTGTATGAGTACTGCTTCTCTTTAAGGCGAATAAAACCCCTTGTGTCTATGAGCATACACAGTTGTATTTGTGTTTTCATGCTTGTTGGTCAATGGATATTTCTCTGACTTTTGTCTCTGGACTACAACCTGAATCTTTTTCATGCATTCCACTTCCCTTGGCTTTTCCATGTATTTGCACTTTCAATGTCAGCAATGTAACATTTACCCAATGTTCCTTGCCTTTACCATCCAGCAAACAACCCTCCCCCAAAACCCATGATGCCTCTTTTTGTTTCCATGAGTTTTGAGACTCTTTCCTCTACTAGGACAAGGTTCATGGTAATTCTTCTAACTGACATTGTGCTTTCTCTACATATTCTTGCATCTGTGTCCTTCAAGGAAACTCTGTGGGCTAATCAGGACTTTCTCACAGCCCTAGAACAAGCAAGTTTGAACTCTATTGACTCAGAATACTCTTCAGAACCAAACTGGGATACTGAGTCAGTAGTGGGCTCCCAGAGTACTTTTAAAAGTTTAATTTCATATATTTTACATAATTTTTTCATTTAATATATTTGATTATAATTTTTACCATACCCTGACACCTTCCAGGTCCAACCATCCTTCCTACCCACTCAACTATATCCCCTCTTTCTTAAAAGAAAAGCACAAATAAAAATATGAACAAAAACCCAAACCAAACCAAAATTAAATAAAAGCCTCTCTCCTCCAATAAATAGACCTGGAGTG
Organism: Peromyscus attwateri; assembly: GCA_902168425.1. NCBI lineage: Eukaryota > Metazoa > Chordata > Mammalia > Rodentia > Cricetidae > Peromyscus > Peromyscus attwateri. The sequence goes on along the minus strand of CABHPP010000588.1, from coordinate 32,014 downwards.
TCTTTCATGTTTGCCAACTACACCTGGGTATGAAGGTTACACTAGATATGGGTTATATCCCCAGAGAAACTTCACTGGAGAAAACTGACTTTTCTTTTTCTAGAAGGTATCAATCACATATAGCTTCTTAATAAGAGTGTGAACTTGTGTCCATCTCCCTTTCTCTACGATTGAGTTTTGTCTGGTTTGAGACTGTGTGAGTCTCATGCATACTATTGGTCTCTATGAATTCATACATGTACAAACCCTCTTGAGTCTGGACTTATCTGTTTTCTTGAAGTCATCTAACTCTTCTGGCTCCTAAAATCAATCCATCTCCTGTTCTCATAGATTTCAGAGCCATGGGTAGATTTTTTGAAATCATCCTGTTGAGAGCCTGCCAGCACCCAACTGGATTAAGAGGTGAGTCTTTGTTTAGGTGGGGCCCAGGGGTACAACCCTGTGCCCCACAACACCACCCATTGCAGTCCCAGTCTCAGGCCAATAGGCAGGCCTCCTACAGACAGTTTGGACTACCACCATTGCCCACCAGACCCTGTAACCCACAAGCTTTACCTCCTCCAAACCCACCCACCCTCTGAGACTACAACTGTTCCTTGAGACAGAGCCAGCCAGCACCCGATTGGACTAAGAGGTAAGTCTTTATCCTCATACCCAAACACCACAGCCCCTAGGTTTTTGGCCCAGGTGCAAAACCCTGTGCACCCACACCATCACCCATTGCAGTCCCAGTCTCAGGCCAATAGGCAGTCCTCCTGCAGACAGGTCAGAGTACCACCATCCCCCCACCAGACCCTATAACCCACAAGCTCCACCCCTCCCCAACCCACTCACCCTCTGAGACTGCAGCTACTCCCTGAGACAGAGCACACCAGCACCAATTGAAGTAAGAGCTGCTCTCTGAGACAAAGAGTCCATCAGCACAGATTAGACAAAGAGCCCCAACTAGACCAAGAGAACCCACTGGACCAAGAGTATAAAACAGACCACAAGAGACTCCCTCAGACACAGAAACCACTTGCACCAAATGGAGAAAAAGACGGGTAGATGCCAGTGAAAAATAAATTCAACATCATAAAAACCAATATGACTCTATAAGAACCTAAATCAACAAGACCTGATCATCCCAATGTAGAAGAAACAGAAGAAATTGACCTTAAAAATGACTTTAAGAGGATGATAGAGATATTTAATGAAGAAATGAAAAAATCCCTTAAAGAAATTGAATAAAAGTCAAACAAAATAATTGGAAGAAATCAGTAAATCCCTTAAAGAAAGTCAAGAGAAAGCAAATAAACAGGTGAGGGAAACAGTGGAACATCCGAAAACTGAAACCATGATAATAAAGAACTGAGGGAATGCTGGAAGTGGAAACTCTGAGTAAACGAACAGGAACTACATATGCAAGCATAACCAATAGAATGCAAGAGATGGAAGAGTGGATCTCTGGCATTGAAGATACAATAGAGGAAATGGATTCATCAGTCAAAGAAAACACTAAAGACAACAAAGTCATAACACAAACTGTCCAGGAAATTTGGAACACCATGAAAAGAACAAAACTAAGAATAATAGGGATAGAAGAAGGAGAAGAATACCAACTCAAAGACACAGAAAATACATTCAGCAAAGTCATAGAAGAAAACTTTCCCAACCAAAAGAAGGAAATGCCTATGAAAATACAAGAAGCTGGCAACTGTTCCCTGAGACAGAGCCTGTCAGCACCCGACTGGACTAAGAGGTGAGTCTTTATCCTCATACCCAAACACCCCAACCCCTAGGCTTTGGGCCCAGGGGCACAACCCTGCACCCCTACACCCCCACCCATTGCAGTTTCAGTTTCAGGCCAGTTGGCAGGCAGACCTCCTGCACACAGGTCAGACTACTCCCATCCCCCATTAGACCCTGTAACCCAAGCCCCACCTCCCCCAAATCCCAACCACCCTCCAAGACTGCAACTGTTCCCTGAGACAGAGCCTGCCAGCACCTGACTAGACTAAGAGGTGAATCTTTATCCTCATGCCTGAACACCCGGGGGGCGCCTAGGCTTTGAGCCCAGGGGCACAACCCTGTGCCCCTACACCCCCACCCATTGCAATTCCAGTTTCAGGCCAGTTGGCAGGCAGACCTCCTGCACACAGGACAGATCACCACCATCCCCCATCAGACCCTGTAACTCAAGCCCCACCTCCCCCAAATCCCACTCACCCTTGGAGACTGTAACTGTTCCCTGAGACAGAGCCTGCCAGCATCCAACTGGACTAAGAGGCCAGTTGGCAGGCAGACATCATGCAGACAAGTCAGAATACCACCATCTGCCACACAGCAAGACTGCAGCTACTCCCTGAGAGAAAGCCCAATAGTGCCAGTTGGACTAAGAGATGCTCCCTAAGACAAGAAGACCATCAGCATCGACTAGACCAAGAGCTCCCACTGGATCAAGAGTATCAACCAGACCAAGAGAGGCTCCCGCAGACACAGACACCTGCTGTGCGATGGTCTGTATGTGATCTGATTGGTCAATAAATAAAACACTGATGGCCAGTGGCCAGGCAGGAAGTATAAGCAGGACTAACAGAGAGGAGAACTGAGAGAACAGGAAGGCGGAGGGAGACACTGCCAGCCTCAGCAGTGAAAAGCAGCATGTGAAGATGCCGGTAAGCCACGAGCCACTTGGCAAGGTATAGATTTATAGAAATGGATTAATTTAAGATGTAAGAACTAGATAGCTAGAAGCCTGAGCCATTAGGCCAACAGTTTAAATAATATAAACATCTGTGTGTTTATTTTATAAGTGGGCAGTCAGACTGCTGGGACTTGGCAGGACCCGGAGAGAAAACTCTCCACCTACAGACACCGCTTGCACCAAGTGGAGAAAGAGATGGGTAGACGCCAGTGCAAAATTAAAATATGGCTCCATCAGAACCTACATCAGCAAGACCTGAACGTACCAACACAGAAGAAACAGAAGATATCTACCATAAAAATGACTGTAAGAAGACATTAGAGATCTTAAAAGAGGAAATGAAAAATTCCCTTAAAGAAATTGAGGAAAAGTCAAACAAAAAATGGGAAGAAATCAGTAAATCCCTTGAAAGCCAAGAGAAAGCAATTAAACAAGTGAGGGAAATAGTTCAAGATTTCAAAACTGAAATGGAGTCAATAAAGAAGACACAAACTGAGGTAATGCTGGAAGTGGAAAATCTGAGTAAACAAACAGGAACTACAGATGCAAGTATAACCAACAGAATGCAAGAGATGGAAGAGAGGATCTCTGGCATTGAACATATGGTAGAAGAAATAGATTCATCAGTCAAAGAAAATACTAAAACCAACAAAGTCAACACCCCAAAATGTCCAGGAAATTTGGGACACCATGAAAAGACCAAACCTAAGAATAATAGGGATAGAGGAAGGAAAAGAATACCAACTCAAAGGCACAGAAAATATATTCAACAAAATCATAGAAAAAAACTTTCCCAACTTAAAGAAGGAAATGCCTATGAAGATACAAGAAGCCTATAGAACACCAAACAGACTAGACCCCCAAAAAAAGTCCCCTCGCCACATAATATTTAAACAAATAAACATACAGAATAAAGAAAGAATATTAAGGGCAGCTAAGGAAAAAGGCCAAGTGACTTATAAAGGCAAACCCATCAGAATAGCACCTGATTTCTCAATGGAGACTTTGAAAGCCAAAAGGACCTGGGCAGATGTAATGCAGATACTAAGAGGCCATGGATGCCAACCCAGACTATTATACCCAGCAAAACTCTCAATCAACATAGACAGAGTAAACAAAATATTCCATGATAAAACCAGATTTAAACAATATCTCTCCACAAATCCAGCCCTACAGAAAGCACTCAAAGGAAAAATCCAACCTAAGGAAGTTAGATACACCCATGAAAACACAGGCAATAGATAATCCCATACCAACTAATACCAAAGAAGCGAAACATACAACACGACCACCAAAAAATAACAGGAATGAACAATAACTGATCATTAATATCCATCAATATCAATGGTCTCAATTGACCTATAAAAAGATACAATCTAGCAGAATGGATATGAAAACAAGATCCATTCATTTGCTGCATACAAGAAACACACCTCAACTTCAAATACAGATACCACCTCAGAATAAAAAACTGGGAAAAGACATTCCAATCAAATGGATTTATGAAGCAAGCTGGTGTAGCTATCTTAATATCTAATAAAATAGACTTCAAACTAAAATCAATTGAAAGAGATCAGGAAGGACACTATATATTTATCACAGGGAAAATCCGACAAGATGAAGTCTCAATTCTGAATATTTATGCCCCAAATACAAGGGCACCGACATTTGTAAAAGAAACATTACTAAAGCTCAAATCGCACAACAAACCCCATACACTAGTAGTGGGAGGCTTTAACATCCCACTCTCACCAATGGACAAGTCCACCAGAAATAAAGAAAGAAATTAAATATTTTCTAGAATTCAGTGAAAATGAATGTACAACAAACCCAAACTTATAAGACACTATGAAAGCAGTGCTAAGAGGAAAATTCATAGCAATTAATATATACATAAAGAAGACAAAGAAATCTACACTAGCAACTTAACAGCATACCTGAAAGCTCTAGAACAAGAAGCAAACTCACTGAGGAGAAACAGACACCAGGAAATAATCAAATTGAGGGCTGAAATCAACGGACTAGAAACAAAGAGAAGAATACAAAAGAAACAAAGAGTTGGTTCTTTGAAAAAATCAACAAGATAGACAAGCCCTTATCCAATTTAACCAAACAGCAGAGACAGAGTACACAAATTAACAAAATAAGAAATGAAAAGGGAAACATAACAACATACAATGGGGAAATCCATAGAATAATCAGGTCATACTTCAAAAACCTGTACTCCACAAAATTGGAAAATTTGAAAGAAATGGATGATTTTCCGGATAGGCAACACATACCAAAGTTAAATCAAGATGAGATAAACTATTTAAATAGACCAATAACACCTAAGGAAATAGAAATGGTCATTAAAAGTCTCCCAACCAAAAAAAGTCCAGGACCGGATGGTTTCAGTGCAGAATTCTACCAGAATTTCAAAGAAGAGCTAATTCCAATTCTCTTCACATTGTTCCACACAACAGAAACAAAAGGAACACTTCCAAACTCCTTTTATGAGGCTATAGTTACCCTAATACCCAAGCCACACAAAGATGCAACAAAGAAAGAGAATTACAGACCAATCTCCCTCATGAACATTGATGCAAAAATAGTCAATAAAACACTGGCTAACTGAATCCAGGAAAACATCAAAAAAATTATCCACCTTGGCCAAGTAGGCTTCAACCCATGAATGCAAGGATGGTTGCACATACAAAAATCTGTCAATGTAATATACCATTTAAACAAACTGAAAGAAAAATAAAACATGATTATCACATCAGATGCTGAAAAAGTGTTTGACAAAATTTAACACCCCTTCATTATAAAGGTTCTAGAGAGATCAGGAATACCAGGAACATACCTAAACATATTGCAGGCAATTTACAACAATCTAACAGTCAACAACAAATTATATGGAGAGAAAATCAAAGAGATTCCACTAAAATCAGGAACAAGACAAGGCAGCCCACTCTCCCTATACTTATTCCATACAGTACTTAAAATCCTAGCTAGAGCAATAAGACTCAAAAGGAGATCAAGGGGATACAAATTGGAAAGGAAGAAGTCAAATTTTCCCTGTTTGCAGGTGACATGATAGTATACATAAGTGACCCCAAAAATTATACCAGGGAACTCCTACAGCTGACAAACTCCTTCAGTAAGGTGGCAGGAAACAAGATTAGCTCAAAAAAATCAATAGCCCTCCTGTATACAAATGATAAATGGGCTGAGAAAGAAATCAGAGAAACATCACCTTATACAATAGCCACAAATAATATAAAATACCTTGGGGTAACTCTAACTAAGCAAGTGAAAGACCTGTATGATAAGAACTTTAAGTCTCTGAAGAAAGAAATAGAAGAAAATATCAGAAAATGGGAAGATCTCCCATGCTCATGAAAAGGTAGAACCAATATAGTGAAAATGACAATCTTACCAAAAGCAATCTACAGATTCTATGAAATCCCCATCAAAATCCAACACAATTCTTCACAGACTTGGAAAGAACAATACCTAACTTAATATAGAAAAAAAAAAACCTAGGATAGCTAAAACAAATCCTGTATAAGAAAGCAACCTCTGGAGGCATCATGACCCCTTACCTCAAGCTCTACTGTAGTGCTACAGTAATAAAAACAACTTGGTACTGGCATAAAAACTGACACGTGGACCAATGGAATTGAAATGAAGACCCTGACATTAATCCACACACCTATGGACACCTGCTTTTCGACAAAGTAGCCAAAAGTGTACCACGGAAAAGGAAAACATCTTCAACAAATGGTGCTGGCATAACTGGATGTCAACATACAGAAGACAGCAAATAGATCCATATCTGTTGCCATGCACAAAATAAAAGTCAAGTGGATCAAAGATCTCAAAATAAATCCAGTTACACTGAACTTTATAGAAGAGAAAGTAGGAAGTAGTCTTGAATGCATTGTCACAGGAGACCACTTCCTAAATATAACACCAGTAGCACAGACATTGAGATCAACAATTAATAAATGGGACCACCTGAAACTGAGAAGCTTTGTAGAGCCAAGGACACAGTCAGGAGACAAAAATGACAGCCTACAGAATGGGAAAAGATCTTCACCAACCCCACATCTGACACAGGGCTGATCTCCAAAATATATAAAGAACTCAGAAAGCTAGACATCCAAGTACTGAACAATCCAATTTAAAAAATGGGCTACAGAACTTAATAGAGAATTCTCAACAGAAGAATCTCAAATGACTGAAAGACATTTAAAGAATTGCACAACATCCTTAGTCATCAGGGAAATACAAATCAAAATGACTCAGATACCATCTTGCTCCTGTCAGAATAGCTAAGATAAAAAACACTGAAAACAGCTTATGTTGGAGAGGATGTGGAGCAAGGGGAACTCTCCTCCACTGTTGGTGGGAATGCAAGCTTGTACAGCCACTTTTGAAATCAATATGGTGCTTTCTTAGAAAATTGGGAATAAGTTTTCCTCAAGACCCAGCTATACCATTCTTGGGCATATACCCAAGGAATACTCAATCATACCACAAGGACACATGCTCAGCTCTGTTAATAGCAACATTATTTGTAATAGTCAGAACCTGGACCCTACCTGAGAAAGGAGATAAGGAGAATGGCCTTACAGAAAGCACTAGAAGGAAAAATCCAACCTAAAGAAGGAAGATGAAGTCCTCAATACAGTCTGAAGAGGATGATTTTGTTCCAGAGCTACATAGAAATGTTCACCCCCGAGAGAGGCCCGATTGGGAAGAAACACTTAGTGCGATGATAAACCAGTTTCATATATACGTATATAGTATATGTAAGTAAAGGTGACTGAAGAATTACTCACAGGAAAATAGTACAGTATGTTTTGTTGCTTTGTATGTTTATTGAGTAGATGTTTCCAGGTACTGTTTTAGATGCTGTAGGTAGAGAGGTAGAATATAATGTGAAATAACCATTGCTGGCTGTATGAAAAGGCTACAGATGGCCTTTGTGAGAAGGTGAGATATGAGCAGACACTGGAGAGTGTAAAGGAGCAATAGTATGTTTATCTGGGAACACATTAGGTAATGGAAGAACAAGTTAAATAAAGGCTATGTCATAGAATTAAAAAAATAAATTAATTAATTAATGTACAAAAAAAAAACACTGAAGAGAGAGCTTATGTTGGAGAGGATGTGGAGAAAGGGGAACACTCCTCCACTGTATAGCAAACTTGTATAGCCACTCTGGAAATCAGTATGGCGGTTTCTTAGAAAATTGGGAGTAAGTCTTTCTCAAGACCCAGTTATACCACTCTTGGGCATATACCCAAGGAATGTTCAATCTTACCACAAGAACACATGCTCAACTATGTTCATAGCAGCATTATTCATAATAGCAAGAACCTGGAAACAACCTAGATATCCCTCAACTGAAGAATGGATAAAGAAAATGTGGCACATATACACAGTGGAGTACTACTCAGCAGTAAAAACAATGATATCATGAAATTTGCAGGCAAATGGATGGATCTAGAAAATATCAACTTGAGTGAGGTAACCCAGACTCAGAAGGACATAGTATGTACTCACTCATAAGTGGATACTAAATGTGAGGGAAGGGATGGCCAGACTGCAACTCACAACTTCAGAGAGGCTAGCTAACAGGAAAAGACCCAAGGAGGGACTGGGGGGGGATGGCAGAGGGCAAGGAGTGGGGGATGAGAAAATAGGGAAATGGGAGAGTCAAGATGGAGCAGGGACAGTGTGGGGAGGGCATGGAGGAAGATACCATGATAGATGAGGACATTATGGGAATAGGAAGAGACAGAGTGCTGGGGAGGCTCTCAGGAATCCACAAAGTTGACCCCACCTTGGTCTGCTGGCAATGGTCCAGAGGGTGCCTGGACCAGTCTACTCTGGTGAACAGCCTAGCAAATAACCAGCTGTAATCATAGAGCCTTTGTCCAGTAACTGATGGAGGCAGCTATAGAGATCCACAGTCAGGCACCAACCTGAGCTCCAGGAATCCAATTGATGAGAAAGAGGAGAGATACTGCAGGTGAGGGACATCAAGATCATGATGGGAGGACATGCAGAGATGACTGGCCACACTAGTGGAAGCCCTTGAACTGTGGACTGGTGGCTGTGGAGCCCCCATGGGACTGGACTAGGCCCTCTGGATACAGAAGATGGTTGTTTGGCTCGAACTGTTTGGGGGGCACCCAGGCAGGGGGATCAGGATCTATCCCTGGTCTATGGGTAGGCTTCTGGAATCTGGTGCCTGTGGTGTGGCACCTTGCACAGCCTTGGTGCAGTGAGAAGGGGCTTGGACCTGCCTAGGCTCACTGTGCTGGGCTTTGCTGACTCCTTATGGGAGACCACGATTTGGGGGATGTTGGGCTCTGGGGTGACTTGGGAAAGAGGACTGGGGGATGGGAGAAAGGGGTGTCTGTGGATAGCATGTGGAGTGAATAGAAAATTTCTTAATAAAGAAAAATGAAAAAAAAAAACAATAAGAACCTAAAGTCATCTAATTGGACTTAAGGCCCATCCAATAGGAGGGTATTTATGCCTGAAGCTGTACACCTGGTCAATTACCTATGGCTGATGAAGTCATATCCCCTAGAGGAGAACCTACTACTGCCCCTTTCCTAAACTAGTGTAATTCCTTACTGCATTCTAAATACTCACCCTTACACTCAGAGATAAATGAATCTGTTACCTCTCATTAAGGAAGCTCCTTTTTGCAGCAGAGAGAGGCCATTACAGAAAGCTACAACTGGTCAAAATGCAGATAGCACCTGACCATGGCATGCCTAGACCCAACTGGTACATCTACAACACAACCCATGTACCTAAGGCTAATGGAACATTGTAGAAGAGTAGTTGAAAAGGTTGTTAAGATCCAGAGCACCACTGTCTGCAATGTGATAGCATCTGCTGTGTGTAACAGGAAAACTGCACCCATAAAATCTCAGTAGTATGATTGTCTGAACAAGACCTGCACAATAACAATACCATTTGACATGCCAACATGGATGAGAGAATTCTCACAAGACCCCATCCTTTGAAGAAGCCCTACAGGGAATTCATAATTGCTGGGAAAAGGAGAATCTGTCTTCCTAAAGGATAAGCATACTGGTAGGTTATATAATTTCAAGTGGTGATTGCTAAGCACAGATACACATGAACAGCACTGAATGGGCTGAGTAGGCTGCGTTTATATATTTATATGCATATATATGTAAGAAAAATAATCCAAGAGGTCACTAATTTTAGAGGGGGTCATGGGAGGACCTAGAGAAAGAGCAAGTGGGGAAATGATGTAAATTCATCACTCATGAATGAAATGCTCAAAAAAGAAAAAAATGAATGAAAAAAATCCTGCCTCAACCGAGCTCAGTGATCTATTTGATTCCACTGCTGTATACAAATGGATGGGGCAGGTCCAGTCCCCTCCTCCCTTTACCCAGGCTGAGCAAAGTGTCCTTGCATAGGCCCCAGGATTCAAAAAGCCAGCTCATGCACTAAGGACAGGTCCCAGTCCCACTGCCTGGGGACCTCTAAAACAGTTCAAGCTAATCGACTGTCTCACTTATCCAGAGGGCCTGATTCAGTTGGGAGCTCCTCAGCTATTGGTTCATAGTTCATGTGTTTCCACTAGTTTGGCTATTTGTCCCTGTGCTTTTTCCAATCTTGGTCTCAACAATTCTTGCTCATACAATCCCTCCTCTTTCTCACTGATTGGATTCCTGGAGCTCCACCTGGGGCCTGGCCGTGGATCTCTGCATCTGCTTCCATCAGTCATTGCATGAGATTTCTAGCACAACAGTTAGGGTGTTTGGCCATCCTATTTCCAGAGTAGGTCAGTTCGGGCTTTCTCTCGACCATTGCCAGTAGTCTACTGTGGAGGTATTTTTGTGGATTTCTGGGGACCTCTCTAGCACTTTGCTTCTTCCTATTCCCATAGGGTCTTCATTTATCATGGTCTCTTTTTCCTTGTTCTCCCTCTCTATTTTTGATCCAGCTGGGATCTCCCGCTGCCCTAAGCTCTCTTTCCCTCGACCCTTGTCCTTCATTACCCCACCCCCCCATGTCCAGTTGGCTCATGTAGATCTCATCCATTTCTCTGTCATTGGGTGATCGCTGTGTCTTTCTTAGGGCCCTGTTTTCTAGGTAGCCTCCCTGGAGTTGTGAGTAGGAGTCTAGTCATCCTTTGTTTTACATCTAGTATCCTCCTATGAGTGAGTACATACCATGTTTGTCCTTCTGAGTCTGGGTTACCTCACTCAGGATGATTTTTTTCTACATCCATCCATTTGCCTGCATATTTCATGCTGTCATTGTTTTTCTCTGCTGAGTAGTACTCCATTGTGTATATGGACCATATTTTATTTATCCACGCTTCAATTGACAGGCATCTAGGTTGTTTCCAGGTACTGGCAATTACAAACAATGCTGCTATGAACATAGCTGAGCATGTGCCCTTGTGGTATGATTGAGCATTCCTTGGGTATATGCCCAAGAGTGGTATAGCCGGGTCTTGGGGGAGATTGATTCCCAATTTTCTAAGAAAGCACCATATTGACTTCCAAAGTGGCTGTACAAGCTTGCATTCCCACCAACAGTGGAGGGGGTTCTCCTTGCTCCACATCCTTTCCAGCATAAGCTGTCTTCAGTGTTTTTGATCATAGTCATTCTGATAGGTGTAAGGACATATCTCAGAGTCATTTTGATTTGCATTTCCCTGATGATTAGGGATGTTGAGCAATTCCTTAAATATCTTTCAGCCATTTGAGCTTGCTCTGTTGAGAATTCTCTGTTTAGGTCTATAACGATTTTATAATTGTACTGTTGGGCATTTTGATGTCTAATTTCTTGAGTTCCTTATATATTCTGGATATCAGCCCTCTGTTAGATGTGGGGTTGGTGAAGACCTTTTCCCATTATGTAGGCTGTCTTTGTGTCTTGTTGACCATGTCCTTTGCTCTACAAAAGCTTCTTAGTTTCAAGAGGTCCCATTTATTCATTGTTTCTCTCATTGTCTGTGCTACTGATGTTATATTTAAGAAGTGATCTACTATGCCAATGCATTCAAGACTAGTTTCTACTTTCTCTTCTATCAGGTTCAGAGTAACTGGATTTATGTTGAGGTCTTTAATCCACTTGGACTTAAGTTTTGTTCATGGTGACAGATATGGATCTATTTGTAACCTTCTACATGTTGACATCCAGTTATGCCAGCACCATTTGTTGAAGATGCTTTCTTTTTTCCATTATACAGTTTTGGCATCTTTGTCAAAAAATTATATGTTCATAGGTGTGCAGATTAATGTCAGGGTCTTTAATTCGATTCCATTGGTCCACATGTTGGTTTTTATGCCAGTACCAAGCTGTTTTTATTACTGTAGTTCTATAGTAGAGCTTGAAGTCAGGGATCATGATGCCTCCAGAGGTTGTTTTATTGTACAGGATTCTTTTGGCTATCCTGGGTTTTTTGTTTTTCCATATGAAGTTGAGTATTATTCTTTCCAGGTCTGTGAAGAATTGTGTTGGTATTTTGATGGAGGTTGCATTGAATCTGTAGACTGCTTTTGGTAAGATTGCCATTTTTACTACGTTAATCCTGCCTATCCATGAGCATGGGAAATCTTCCCATTTTCTGATATCTTCTTCAATTTCTTTTTTCAGGGACTTAAAGTTCTTGTCATATAGGTCCTTCACTTGCTTAGCTAGAGTTACCCCAAGGTATTTTATGTCATTTGTGGCTATTGTAAAGGGTGATGTATCTCTGATTTCCTTCTCAGCCTGTTTGTCAGTTGTATATAGGAGGGCTACTGATTTTTTTGAGTTGATCTTGTATCCTGCTATGTTGCTGAAGGTATTTATAAGCTGTATCAGTGCCTTGGTTGAATTTTTGGGGTCACTTATGTATACTATCATGTCATCTGCAAATAGGGAAAGCTTGCCTTCTTCATTTCCAATTTGTATCCCCTTAATCTCCTTTTGTTGTCTTATGGCTCTGGCTAGAACTTCAAGTACTATATTGAATAAGTATGGGGAGAGTGGACAGCCTTGCCTTGCTCCTGATTTTAGTGGAATTGCTTTGAGTTTCTCTCCATTTACTTTGATGTTGGTTGTTGGCTTGCTGTAAATTGCGTTTATTATGTTTAGGTATGTTCCTTGTATTCCTGATCTCTCCAAGACCTTTATCATGAAGGGGTATTGGATTTTGTCAAATGCCTTCTCAACATCCAATGAGATTATCATATGGTTTTTTTTCATTCAGTTTGTTTATATGGTGTATTACATTGACAGACATTCGTATGTTGAACGACCTTTGCATCCCTGGGATGAAACCTACTTGATCATGGTGTATAATTGTTTTGATGTGTTCTTGGATTCTGTTTGCCAGTATTTTATTGAGTATTTTTGCATCAATGCTCATGAGGGAGATCGGTCTGTAGTTCTCTTTCTTTGTTGCATCTTTGTTTGGTTTAGGAATCAAGGTAATTGTAGCCTCATAGAAGGAGTTTGGTAATGTTCCTTCTGTTTCTATTGTATGGAACAATTTAAAGAGTATTGGTATTAACTCTTCTTTGAAGATCTTGTAGAATTCTGTGCTGAAACCATCTGGTCCTGCGCATTTTTTGGTTGGGAGACTTTTATTGACTGATTCCATTTCCTTAGGGATTATTGGACTATTTAAATAGTTTATCTGGTCTTGATTTAACTTAGGTATGTGGTACCTATGCAGAAAATTATCCATTTCTTTTTTTTTTATTTTCCTGTTTTGTGGAGTAGAGGTTTTTGAAGTATGACCTGATGATTCTCTGGATTTCCTCAATGTCTGTTGTTATGTCCCCCTTTTCATTTCTGATTTTGTTCAGTGGATGCTCTCTCCCTGTCTTTTGGTTAGTTTGGATAAGGGATTGTCTATCTTTGTGATTTTCTCAAAGAACCAACACTTTGTTTCATTAATTTTTTGTATTGTTCTCTTTGTTTCTATTTTTTTTATTTCAGCTCTCAATTTGATTATTTCCTGGCATCTATTCTTCCTGGGTGACTTTGCTTCTTCTTGTTCTAGAGCTTTCAGGTGTGCTGTTAAGTCACTATTGTGAGATTTCTCCAACTTCTTTTTGTGGGCATTTAGTGCTATGAATTTCCCTCTTAGCACTGCTTCCATAGTGTCCCATAAGTTTGGTTATGTGGTATATTCATTTTCATTGATCTCTAGGAAGTCTTTCATTTGTTTCTTTATTTCATTCCTTAACCCATTGGTGATTCAATTGAGTATTATTCAGTTTCCATGAGATTGTAGGCTTTCTGTAGTTTTTGTTGTTGTTGAAATCTAATTTTAAGGCATAGTGGTCTGATAGAATGCAGGAGGTTATCCCAATTGTTTTGTATCTGTTGAGATTTGCTTTGTGGCCAAGTATGTGTGCGATTTTAGAGAAGGTTCCATGGGGTGCTGAGAAGAAGGTATATTCTTTTTTGTTAGGATGGAATGTTCTGTAGATGACAATTAAGTCTATTTGAGTAATAACATCAGTTAAGTCCTTTATTTCTCTGTTAAGTTTCGATTTGGCAGATCTGTCCAGTGGTGAAAGTGGGGTATTGAAGTCTCCCACTATTAATGTGTGGGGTTTTATATGTGGTTTAAGCTTTAGTAATGTTTCTTTTACATATGTGGGTGCCCTTGTGTTTGGGGCATAAATGTTCAGAATTGAAACTTCATCTTGGTGAATCTTTCCTGTGATGAGTATGTAATGCCCTTCTTATCTCTTTTGATGGATTTTAGTTTGAAGTCTATTTTGCTGGATATTAGGATGGCTATACCAGCTTGCTTCTTAAGACCATTTGATTGGAAAAATCTTTTCCCAGCCTTTTATTCTTAGGTAGTGTCTGTCTTTGTATTTGAGGTGTGTTTCTTGTATGCAGCAGAAAGATGGGTCCTGCTTTCGTATCCATTCTGCTAGCCTGTGACTTTTTATAGGTGAATTAATTCCATTGATATTAAGGGATATTAATGACCAGTGATTGTTCATTCCTGTTATATATATATATATTGGTGGTAGTGTGTGTACTTCTCTTCCTTGGGGTTTACTGCTGTGGTGTTATCTGTTGCCTGTGTTTTCGAGGGTGTATCTGACTTCCTTGGGTTGGAATTTTCCTTCTAGTGCTTTCTGTAGGGCTAGGTTTGTGGATAAGTATTGTTTAAATCTGGCTTTGTCTTGAAATGTCTTGTTCACTCTGTCTATGATGATTGAAAATTTTGCTGAGTATATTAGTCTGGGCTGGCATCCATGGTCTCTTAGTGTCTGCATTACATCTGTCCAGGTCCTTCTGGCTTTCAAAGTCTCCATTGAGAAATTGAGTGTTATTCTGATGGTTTTGCCTTTATAAGTCACTTGGCCTTTTTCCTTTGCTGCTCTTAATATTCTTTCTTTATTCTGTACATTTAGTTGTTTAATTATTATGTGGCGAGAGGACTTTTTTGGGGATCTAGTCTGTTTGGTGTTCTATAGGCTTCTTGTTTCTTCATAGGAATTTCCTTCTTTAAGTTGGGAAAGTTTTCTTCTATGATCTTGTTTAATATATTTTCTGTGCCTTTGAGTTAGTATTTTTCTCCTTCCTCTATCCCTATTATTCGTACGTTTGGTCTTTTCATGGTGTCCCAAATTTCCTTGACATTTTGGGTCATGACTTGTTGGCTTTAGTGTTTTCTTTGACTTATGAATCTATTTTTTCTACCATATCTTCAATGCCGAGATCCACTCTTCCATCTCTTGCATTCTGTTGGTTATAATTGCATATGTAGTTCCTGTTCGTTTACTCAGATTTTCTATTTCCAGCATTCCCTCTGTTTGCGTCTTCTTTATTTTTTCTATTTCCCTTTTCAGGTCTTGGGCTGTTTCTCTCATCTGTTTCATTGCGTTTTCATGGTTTTCTTTCAGGGATTCATTGTTTTCTTCTGCTTTATATGTCTTTTCCTCTAGTTTTTTATAGCGTTCTTCCCATTTTTGTTTGTCTTTTTCTCAATTTCATTTTTGATTTCTTATTTAAAATTCTCTAGCATCTTCATGATGTTATTCTTAAGGTTGCTTTCTTTTGCTTCTTCCATTTTGTGATGTTCAGGTCTTTCTGTTGGAGGAGTGCTAGGTTCTGGTGTTGCTGTACTGCTCTTTATTTTGTTCTATGTACTTCTGCCTTGATGTCTGCCCATCTCTTCATGGATTCATTCTTGGTCTTATCAGTGCTCTTGGTCCAGACAGAACTCTGGTCTGGATGAGAGCTCCAAGCTGGATGGGAACTTGGGGCTAGTCTGAGTCCCAGAAAGTGGCAGGGGTCTTGTGTGGATGGGTGTGGGGGCAGGGCATGTAGATTGCAGGGTCTGCTGTGGGGTCTCTGGTCTGGATGGAAGCTGGGGGCTGGATGGGAGCTGGGGGCTTGTTCCTGAGTCTCAGGAAGTGGCCAGTATATAATCATATACATATATATATATATATATATTTAGTGTTTCCTATAATTAATAATAAAATGTTTTGAAAAACTATATGGAAACTTAATACCATAGAAACTTCCTAAATTAAATAAGAAAATTTAAATTTCTTTATGATATACAGGGGAGGTAATGGTCCAACTAGAAATCATATGCTACCAAGTAAAGTCTCAAGTACCAGGAATTGGATAGATCTTGTGTGTTGTTGGTCAAATGGGTCCCATAACCCCCCCCACACACACACAACATTATAGGCTATTGTCAGTGTTATTGGTTTCCTTACACAACCTGATGGAAAGGCCTTATTCCTGAAGACAGAACTTAACTTATATCATTGAACATGGAGAAAAGGAGCTGGTATACAACAGGAAGCTTCATCTCTACTGATTATCATTAATAGTGCTGGAAGGTACTGTGCACACTGAACGAGAAGAAAATCAATCATCAGTCTCAAACATCTACAAATCCTGTGACCAACAACAGTGAACTATCTTCAAGACATATTGGTGCAATTATGGCACAGACATTATGGGAATGGTCAACAACCTTTTAATTGGATTTAAATCCAACTCTGTCAAATCAAACCCATAAATAACAATGATAATGAGGCCAAGAACCTGATTCCACATAGGTCATAGACTTATGGCAAAAGCTATTACTATTATTCTTTGAAGTGAGCACAGCAGTAAAATGAATCCTGATGCCATATTCCTATGACCATAGATAAGTACATTGCTCAACTGTCACCAGAAATGTTATTTTTTTTGCAGTAGATGGTAATTAACACAGACACTCACAACTGTGCAATGTGTGTTCAGTGAGAAACTTGGAGAATTCATTCCAAATCAGGATGTTTTCATAAATCCCTTCTACCCATGGCTCTGAAATCTATGAAGAACAGGAGATGGATCAATAGCAGGAGCCAGAAATGTTGGATGTTCAAGGAAACAGAGAATTCCAGACACAAGAGGGTTTGCACATGTATGAACTCATAGAAACCAGACAAATTTCCAGCATAGTGAAAGGGAGGTGAACACAAGGTCTCACTCCTAACCAAGAAGCTATGTGCAATTGTTACCGTCTATGATAGGGAAAGTCAGTTTTCTCCAATAAAGTATCACTGTGGGTATTAACCATATTCCAGTGTAGCCCTCATACCCAAGTGTAGTTGACAAACACAAAATAAACTCCAGATTGATTTAGTGGGGGAGAGGAGGCTTTTATTTAATTTTGGTTTGGTTTGGGATTTTGTTTGTATTTTTATTTGTGCTTTTCTTTTTAGAAAGAGAGGATAAAGTTGAATGGGTAAGAAAGGTGGTATGATTTGGATGGTAAAAATTATGATACAATATATTACATGAAAAATTAAACAAAATATGTGAAAGAACTTTTAAAAGTACAAAAGTGTTGGAAGAAAGAGATGATCTGTGTAAAAACTATCCTATGTTGAAAACTGAGCAATATCTCTGACCTAAAAATTCTCAAAAGAAGAAATTAAAATGGGTAAGAAATGTCTTTTAAATTGGTTAACAACTTTAAAATTAAGAAAATGAAAATTAAAAATACTTTGAGATTTCATATTACTCCAGTGAGAATGGATATTATCAAGAAAACAACCAACAACAAATGCTGGTGAGAATAAATGAGGGTGAAGGTGTGGGGGAAGGGAAACCCTCATTCACTCTTTTTTTTTTTTTTTTTTTTGGTTTTTTCGAGACAGGGTTTCTCTGTGTAGCTTTGTGCCTCTCCTGGAACTCACTTGGTAGCCCAGGCTGGCCTTGAACTCACAGAGATCCACCTGGCTCTGCCTCCCGAGTGCTGGGATTAAAGGCGTGCGCCACCAACGCCTGGCTCCTTCACTCTTAGTAAGACTGTAAACTCTGGAAATCAATGTGGAAAATTGATCACATGGCCCAGATACACTGCTCATTGGCATATGACCAAAGAACTTGATATCCTAACCCACAAATTCTTCCTTAACCATGTTCATTACTTCTCTAATAACAATAGCTAAGAAATGAAAACCACTTAAATCTCCTTCAACAAAAAATGACTAATGAAAATGTGGTACACACAAACAACAGAATTCTACTCAGCTATGAAAATTTTCAGATAAACAGGTGAAATTAAAAGTATTATATTGAGTGAGGTAACTCAGCCACAAAAACACTAATGTTAAATGTTCCCCTTCTTTGTGCTTCCTGTCTATGAATTTTTGGATGTGCATTCATAACCTGGAGTAACTGTAGATCTAAGACAGGAAAATGAGACCAATTAAGGAAAAAACTCAAGATACTGGAATAGCATGCAGGTGCTACAAAGGGAGAAACAGAATGGATTCAGGGGCTTTAACTGATGTGAGTACAGAGAGAACACAGAGTAACAGAGAGGAAGGATGATTGGAGAGACACAGGTGTGGGATGACTCATCCCTAACGGGCTTGAGGGCCAGATGGCCCAAACAAGTAAAAAAAGATACTTTCTGAGAGCCAGCCTGGGTCTGCCTGATGGTCTTAGCAACAGCAGCTGAAACATGATCTGGAGATGACCTGGACCAATGAGAGGCAGCCATGTCACACCAGCTGATGCATATTCATCAGACCTCCCCCAAGGGTGGGGTGGAGGGTATATAAGGCTTGGCTCTTCCTGAGTAAAGTGAGCTTGTTGTTTCGACATTCTCCTGGACTCTGCGCCTACTTGGTCCCCACCCCCAAAGGGAACAACAGCAAAGGACCCTGCTATATCTGGGGCCGAAAACCCGGGAAATTTGGTACTTGAACAGGGTCTGTTTGTCTCCCTTTACTCATGTGCGGTGCTGGTTGAGAAGCCCCCTTGAGCGGTATATTTCGGTAAATGCTGGGACCCCCCACTTTCCTAGAGCGGTATATTTCGGTAAGTAGGCCCCTCTACGTTGTGTAAATTCAGTCCCTTTAGCAGGTAAATGCTGGGACCCCAACTCTCCTTGAGCAGTATATTTCAGTGATTAGGCCCCTCTACGTTGTGTAATTTCGGTCCCTTCAACAGGTAAATGCTGGGACCCCCACTTTCTTCTTTTTGTTTGTCTTTTTGTGAATCTGTTTGTACAGTAGGGTGGCACATACTTTTGTTCAGGCTTGCCTGGTATTTCCATATAAGGGCTGGACCCTCAGGAAACAACAGCCACCATCTGAGTATTTTTAGTTGTGTATGTGTATGTATGTATGTATGTATGTGTGCGTATGTATGTGTGTGTGTGTGTGTGTGTGTGTGTGTGTTTGTAAATGCATGCCTGTGCTTGTGGGTTGTGATGCCTGGAGAGATGAATCAATAGTTAATAGTGCTTGCTCCAGAGATCTTTTCAGAGAACATGTGGGAACCTGATCTTTGGATAAGAGCTCTGTTCCTGGCCAGAAACAGTGAAGTGGCCTCAGGAGTAACTCTCCAATTGTTTGTTATGCCCATTTTGTTGACTATAATTGCTGGCCTAAAGTCATTCTCTGCTGAGGCCCACAACAAGCACTGTCAGAAACAATGTAACACCATCTTACCTATCGCCTTCATTCCATCCATGACTGTTATTTCCTCTGCCTCTGCTGACAAGGAGAGGCACGAGAACAGATGTAAAGTGAAGTAAAAGGATGGAAAGAGAGAAGAAATGCTTGCAGAAGCATCTAAGCCTATACCGGCAGCCCCTCTCTCTGTTTCCCCCCATACCTCGAGCAGCTACCCTGCTACTGCAGTATCCACAGAGTGATTTGCCTGGATGTCTGCCTGCTGAGACAGCTGCTCTGCATACCTTCCAGCCTTTTCTACCTATGGTGCCACACATGCCCACCATGGCATTTCCAGTTAATGTGGGCCCCAATGAGGCTAACCAGCCATGGATCCTTACCCCTCTTGCAGACCTGTCTTTGGTCTGTAAGGCTGCTAATGAATCAGGTCATGACTCATCATATTTTGAGCAAGTCCTACGGCAATGGGCAATGCATTTACAGATGTATTATGACTGGCACAATTTGATGAAGGCTGTGCTGGAGCCTATGGTCTTCCTTAATTGGCAAGCTGCCTGTGATAACCAGGCTGAGGCTCAGGCTTATTTTAATACACAGCACAACATCGCTGTTTCTCTTGAGATGCTCACGGGCCAAGGACCATATGTTAACCCTCTCACACAAGCCCAAATTGGACAACACACTTATTTACTTGCCTTGGGAGACACCATTGCTCTTGGTGCATTGAAGGGATCCCATCACCCTTCAGTGGCAACACTCTGTTCCCCTATTAACCCAAGGGCGAGGGTATGCTTGCATTTTTCCCCAGAATACCACCACACTGATATGGGTACCCTCCAGAGATGTGCATCCAGCAACAGACCAAGAGACTTTGAACAAAGAAGAAGCTTCAGAAGGGTAATGTATGATTTGCCCCGCTACTGTGGCATTAGTAAAGGTCATGTCATCAGTGGCATGTGACCCTAGATATTAAGCAATTGCCTTACCCCCTACAAGGTTGATTATACACCAACAAAAAGACTTCAATTGGAATGATAAAAATGACTGGGGTCCCATCCATGTCCTTGAGATTAAAATTTTTTGACTAATCCTTCTCTTGTTCAAATATCTTCTACAACAGGTTCACCAACAAAAGGCGGCCACAAAGGCGACCCTACAGGTTTTATTGGCTCTCAGATACCTAGATCAAAGTCCTCCTAGAGAGATAATGCACATATGGCTCACTGAGATACAGAAGGCTACTGCCTAAAGCCCACCACCCAGACAGCTCTCCAGGATTGATGCTCTTCCAGGGCTGGTAGTCAATGACGGATACGAGCTTGTTTGACAAGCCAATCTAAGACAGGCACAGTCCATTATGCTGAGCTCTCCTGAGGTGGGGTCAACAAGGTTAGGGCAACAAGGTTAGGGCAATGCACCCTAGCTCCCACTGAGCGTGTCTCATATTTATCTAAAGTTATATATATTGGGCATGTATTAACATGTATTTTAAAGATGTTATGCAATTTATAATGATAATACTCCCTCCAAGTGCCATGGACTATATAGGAAAACCACAGTACTATGCATGAGAAACCTCCTCTCAAGTTGTTCAGGGTACTCAAAGTGACCTCCAAAACAATACCAAGCATTGTTGCCCTCAATTGTTTGTCTCACAAAACTTGAATCACAACTCTGTTGCAGAAGCCACAATACATACACTTCAGACAAAGAATTTGGAGGAATTGAATTGAAATTGACCTGGAATCTCTTCCATGAGAAGTGACTTTCATAAAGTGAAAAACTGCCAAGGGAGAAGAGCAATCACTTGACTTATCCAGGTGTGATATCTGTGAACCACAATAATAACTCAACTGGAAAGATATCCATGATGATGCAATGGTGTAAATTTCATCTTGGAAGTTTCAAGGGTTGTCTGATTGTACTTAAGGCACAGTCAACAAATAGGAATCTATGTCTGATGCTGTACACATGGACAACTACTTGGGCCTGCAAAGGGCATAGATCTAAGAGGTGAACCTGCTGCTGTAAGTCTCAGAATCCAGTATACTTTCTAGCTGTTTTCTTAATACCTATCTTTTACACAGAGATAAATATAGTTCCCACCCTCATCAAAGAAGCTTTTGTAACATATGGAGACTATTACAAAGTTCCAAATCTGGTCAAAATGCAGAGGATTGTGGGGCACACAGGATGACATGAGCTACAAAGATGGTGCCGAGAGGAAGTTAGCCCAAGCTGTTTATGCTGAGATTAGATACAAAGATCAGGAGATGATGTCAGTGCATAAACAGCTCATAAACAAAGAAATGAGCATAGGGTGACTTTTAAAATTCTTTCCTTGGTTCCAGGCCACTTCTTCAGAGGTGACCTATATTCCCTGTGGGGCAAGTCCCCACAGCTGGAGCTCTAATGTGAGGCTTGAAAGTAATTTTAGCTGAGCCAAGTGGTCTCCCAGGGTAAGTGAAACCCTCAGTATGGGTAATGCAACCTCCTCAAGTGATAAGCCAGTCCTCAAGGCCCTGCTTTATATGCTTAAGTATAGAGGCTTGAAATTTCTAAAAATAATGCTGTCTCCACCTGGGAGACTTTAATTCTCCTTGCCTCTTGGGTGCCTAATGCCAACCTTTTCCTCCTGTAGCACCTGGGCCCGAATGGAAAAGCTGGCAAGAGAAAGAGAGAAACATTTTAGCATACCGCCATCCCGGGCTTCTACCCAACTATCATAGCCCTTAATGTGACTTTTCACCAGGATTCTCTGCCACCCCCTTCTCAGGAGTCAAAGAGGGAGAATGATTCTCCCCAAGGGTTAGAAAAGAAAGAAAGGAGAACAGCCCCCTCCCCAGGTGCCAAAAAGGACAGGGAAGGTTCTGAGAGTTCAAAAAAAAAAATTGGGCCAAATTCGGTGAGAAGCGTGCGAGGTGTACAGAGACATACACGGTGAGGTTAAAGCAAAAGTAAAAGTCACTGTGCCTGAGCCCTGTGCCCCAAGCGATTCTGGCCCTCCACCTTTCAACCCTGGGCTTGAGGCCCCTCAAACACCACACACAACATTAAGGAGAGATCTCCATGATATGGACCCCTACAACCAGCCTCTCACCAGGAGGCATGGGTCAGAGGAAAATATGGCCTCTGGCCCTAATAGACCTCTAGAGTGGTACCCCTGGGATGCTAAAGATCTAAAAAAAAACTCTGCAAAGCAGTAGTGGAAGATGGAACAGGCTCTCCATGGGCTCATACCTTACTACAGGACATTGCTTGTAATCCCTGTGTCTCAGAGAACTGGTTAGATCTGGTCAAGGCCGTCTTTCCAGCACCCAATGCATCTTCTCTAAGGAGGAATGCCAGACCAGGGCAGAGGCCAATTGGGCAGCCAACCCCCCCATCCCATCACCTATGACATGCTAGTAGGTACAGCTGAAGGGTACTTTACGAGGGTCCAACAGACAGTCAAGCAAGGACATTACTGAGATCAGGTTAGACAAGCAGGGCTTGTAGCCTGGAGCAAATTAGATGAAGGGCCTACCGAATCTCCATAGCAAGGGTAAGACAAAAACCCAACGAACCCCTATAGGAATTCATAGATAGAGTCCAACAGAGTATGTAGTTAATTTCCCCACTCGTGGTTGCCCTCAGGGGATTACTGGAGGGATGTGAATGTGCCATACAACATATGAGGGGGCATTCTGGGCTCCCAGGATTTCAGTCTCAGAGAAACTGCCTAGCCTATGAGCTGGCATCAGGATCTAGGATATTGACTTTAAAAGATAGTCCACACCTGCAGGGCATGTCAACCCTTTCTAAGGGTATCCCCTTTACAAGCATAGGGAGTTAACCCCAGAGGTCTAGAGCCAAATATCCTCTAACAAACAGATGTTACCCATTTTACACCCTTTACAAACTTAAATATCTTTTTGTTTCAATAGAACAAAAGGCGGAATTAGCCCTCATATTCAGTTACTCTGCACCCCATGATCATCACACTCTTCAGGGCTACAAGGACACCCATGCCAGGCCCCAATCAGGGCCTTCTGCTCCCCAGCCACCCATTCATGCCCCCTGTGGGGCAGGGACTCTTGGGGTGACAATCCCTATAGAAGCTATGACAAAATACAAACTTGTGGTGATGGGTGCTGGAGGAGTGGGAAAGAGTGCCCTGACCATCCAGCTGATCCAGAATCATTTTGTGGATGAGTATGACCCCACCATAGAGGACTCCTATTGGAAACAGGTGGTCATCAATGGGGAGACATGTCTGCTGGACATCTTAGAAACAACAGGTCAAGAGAAGTATAGTGCCATGCGGGACCAGAACATGCCCACAGGGGAGGGTTTCCTCTCTGTGTTTGCCATCAACAACACCAAGTCCTTTGAAAAAATCCATCAGTACAGAGAGCGGATCAAGTGGGTGAAGGACTCAGACAATGTGCAAATGATGCTGGTGGGGAACAAGTGTGACCTGGCCACTTGTATTGTTGAGTCTCAGCAGGCCCAGGACCTTGCCCACAGCTATGGCCTCCCCTACATTGAAACATCAACCAAGACCTGGCAGGGTGAGGAGGTTGACTTCTACACACTACTACGAGATTCAGCATTACAAACTATGGAAGCTGAACTCTCCTGATGCAAGTGACCCTGGCTTCATGAGCTGCAAGTATGTGCTATCCTAACACCCGATGGTGGTACTCCAGCTGATGGTCATCCTGCTCCTCCTGCTTCTGGCTGAGGCCCAGAGGGACCCACACCAACCTCAGTGGGTGACCTGGGCAGTGATCAGTACTGGCAATTGACGTGACCAGAGGATCCTGGAACATTGGGGATTGGACCCCCCTTCCATAAAGAACTTCAGTTCTCCCAAGTCTCCTAAGCCTGGCACCCATAGTGGGGACACAGTGGGCTCCATGGATGGCCTTCTCTCCCCAGAGGTCTCATCCCCATACCCACCAGTGCCCCCAGGTCCTTTGACCTCCCCCTCTTCCCTGCAGCAGTCTCTGACACCCACTATAGGAGAGCTCTACCGTCTGCCTCCAGCATCTACTAACACTTCCCAAGGTCCCACTGCTGGCTCCTCAACATCCTCGGAGCCTGGAGATAATGGTGACTATACCAAGATGGCCTTTGGTGTGGCTGAACCCCACCGCCGAGACACACAGGCTCTATCACCACGGTCCTCATGTGCACTGCCAATGGCACCCCAGGGTTGGTCAAAAGCTGTTTTCGCTGCCATCGCTGCTGGGCAAAGCCCTGCTGGGCCTCTAATTCTCAACAGATGCTTACTGGGAGAGGCTATATGTGGACCAGCCAGCTGGCACACCTCTGCTCTATGTCCTGGCTCTACAGGATGCCCCTAAAGAAGTGCCCAGCTTCCACCTGGACCAGCATCTCTCTAGTGCCTTCCACACATGGCTGCATGAGAATGATTGGATCTACATCCTTGAGGACACTGGCCTTCTCTACCTCAACCAGAGCCTGGACCACAGTTCCTGGGAACAGCTCAGAATTGGCAATTGTGGCTTCTTCTTGCTCACCACCTTCCTCTAGTTCTTCCTGGGGTCTGCAATCTAGTGGGAGGACAAATGTCATTGGCCAGGCTGTGTTTGTATGTACTTCTCCTTCATCAGTGAGTCCTTCCCAGCATGTAGCTCCCTCAAATCCCATGACCTCTACATCCCAGAAACAGATCTGTCTTTCTGAATCAGGGAAACAGGCCCCCTGGCACCCTCTATCAGTTCCACCTGTTGTCTGTGCAGTTCCTTTGCCCCAACATCAATGTGAAGGCTCTTGGAAGGGGAGAGCCTGCCCTTTCATTGCAACCCAGAAAACTTGGAGATGAGCACTTGCTGGGCCCTGGACTGGGAGCTTCAGGGGAAGTATGTGCTGGAGGCCGAGTGCATAGTAGACACTGGTGCCAATGAAGAGAAGGTAACTGTGTCCTTCCCAGTGACCATGTATGATGAGGATGACTCAGCACCCACCTTCTCCAAAGGTGTGGGGCTGACAATTCTCCATGAGATTGGACTCAAAGATGGATTAATTCCAGTAAATCCTAAATGTGACTGGAGCACCCTACTTTTGGAAATCACCAGCCATCTTTGGGGGTAGGGTTAGGGAAAGATAGCTCGCTCTTTGCACCTTTAATGGATTTCTTAACTCTTCTCTCTGTAGATGTTCATGTAAGTACATCAGATAGTAAAAGCCTTTTCTTCTGCCCACAACATTGGTTAAAAAGAGACTTTTTAGAGGAATGCCCTAAAATTTTAACTAGTGTTGGGACTAGGAACCTACACTGTGTTTGCTTCATAACTAAATCTCCCAGGGACAATAGGGCTGATTGGCCATCTGATTTTCTGTGTTCTCAATAAATGCTGGGTTTAACATGACAAAAAAAGAGGGGTGCCAAACAGGTAAACTTTGTAAAGATGTGCCCTGAGCCTAAACCTTAAAATAAGGTGAGATTACTTAAAAACAAAAAGAGGGAGTCTGTGAGGCATACAGTAGGACATAAGCTACAAAGATGGTGCCAAGAGGAAGTTAGTCCAAGTTGTTTAAGCTGAGATTAGATACAAAGATCAGGAGATGATGTCAGTGAATAAACAACTCATAAACAAAGAAACGAGCATAGGGTGACCTTTAAGATGATTGGTTGGTTCCTTCCATCTCCTCCTAGGGTTCTGAGGTTTTCTGCTATAAAAGAGGCTTACTGCCTAATAATGAGTTCTTGCTTGACTTCCTCCCTGCTGCGTTCGATTGTCTCCAGGTAAGAGGAAGGTTGGGAAACAAGAAAGCAGCACACTTACCTTTCCTCAGTTCCAGACCACCTCTTCAGAGGTGACCTAAATTCCCTGTGGGGCAAGACCCCATAGAGAATAATTGACTGTGAGGTGCCGAAACACAACTGATACATCTGCTATGAATCCATTCAACCTAAGAATTGGACAAAACACAGAAGAGGGAACCAAAATCCCCCAGAGACTAAGCATCCCTGTTGATAGTACATATACCCTAGACATGACAGGAAAATATACCTATGAACTCTCAATAGCATATTTAGCAAAATGTACCATCATAATCACACCACATGGTATAGAAATAAGGACAGGGGATATTCTACATGGTCTTACTCTAGATGAAGGAATACAACAGGTCAATGGCTGCTGAAAGAGAGAATCAGCTGCCTCAGTAGGGAAATCCCATATTAGTATTCCAATCACAAGTGCTCAGCTCAGAATACATTCACTTACAAACAGAATTAATTTTACTCAGTAGTTTATATGTACATGTGATCATATACATGTACATATACATAAACTGAAAATTAAAGAAGAGATCATAAATATGGGAAGGGAGTGAAGCATTGTAGGGGGAGAGTGAGGGTGAGAGCCATATAGCACAGCTAAGGAATTGAGTTTCTCAAAAACAACCACTACTTTTTTTAAAAAGAATTGCATGTGGTAACATTTTATATGATCTCTGTCACTTTTATGCACATTTGAAACAATTCTGAAAGCTGAATTGTATTAGAAAACATTTTAAATAAGCCCCATTTCTATGTCCTAATACTTGTTACTGAGTTTCTTGTTTGGGATCATGAACTCAGGCTCACAAATGCTGCAGAATGATCTCTGAATGATTTCACAATTGCTTAACACAACAACCTTTGACTGGTTGTTGCAGTATTTCTTTCCATCAGAAGCTGGTTTTACATTGAACTGTGGGGTGTTAATGATTTCTTTGCCTGCACTATAAATATTACCTCTCAACATTTGCTAGAAGCTGAACAGGTGGTTAAAGCTGTAATCCTAACAGCACCCACAAAGAGATCTTTGCCATGTTAGACTACTTTTGGTTTGAAGGGATACCTATGCCTACTATATGGCTTAAAAAAGAAATAATTGAATCTCAAGATAAATTTGTGATTGGAGATGAAGACACAGTCATACTGACTTACCCTAAATCAGGTAAGAACTGTGAGTGAGAATGATCCTGAAGTGTATGAGGAAGGATAGGGCTTTGATCTTCATTCATTTGGGCGATGAGTGGAGTGCTCTATATATCTAATATTCAAAATATTGTGGGCATGGCATGCTGTGTGTGAGTGCATTTTCACTCAGAGAAAGACCTCCAGCCTGGTCTGTGTGGGTAGAGGGTCATCTAAGCCATGCGAGCAATGCCAATGGATCCTAAGGCAGACTCTGGCATTGTTCTCTCTGTGTGTGTGGAAGAGAGTAGAAGAGGGAAATGATGAAAATAAACAGAAGAAATAGCACCAAGTTATAAAGGCATGGATGTAAGAATATGTGGAGGAGAGGACAATGTCAGGTAGAAGAAGAATTACCATGGACCTTGTCCAGAGGTAAAAACAGTCTCAAAACTCAAGGAACCAAAAAGAAGCATCATGGACTTTGGGGAGGGTTATTTGCTGGGTGGCAGAAGCACTGAACATAGGTAAGTTTTAGGTTGCTGACATTGACAGTGAAAGAACATGGAAAAGCCAAGGGCAGTGGAATGAATGAAGATTTATACAATGGCCCAGAGAAGAGAGCTAGAGAAATACTCAAGGACAAGTGAACATGTAAACATAAGTACAGGTGTGT
This sequence comes from Peromyscus attwateri, assembly GCA_902168425.1. Classification (NCBI taxonomy): domain Eukaryota; kingdom Metazoa; phylum Chordata; class Mammalia; order Rodentia; family Cricetidae; genus Peromyscus; species Peromyscus attwateri. The sequence continues at coordinate 3,776 of CABHPP010000588.1, read as the reverse complement.
GTGGTAAATAGACAGAAGGGGATTTATTCACCTAATGAGAAGCAGTACTCACATACATACTGCAGCATTAATACATCTCAATTGCTTTGTATCAAGAGAAAAGAGCAAGTCTCAAGAACAGAGTCCACAATTACATTGCTGGGAAGTATCTGGGAAAGTCAAACTCACAGCACCAGAATGTAGAATGATGATGGCCCAGGACTTGAGGGGATGTTCAAATGGAGTTACTTGAGTATAGTCTCAGTTTTTCTATGTGAAATATTGGGGATGTGCTGGATAAATACAGTTTTACTTACAGCATGTGGACATTGTGAACACCACAGTTCTGTGTGCTTGGAAACAGCTGCACTGTGATTATACAGGTGTATTTTCTACTTGAGGCTATTTTACAAGTAGTGTTGAAATGATGATCATCACTTTTCTTCCTCAGGAACTAACTGGGTGATTGAGATGGTCTGCTTGATTCAGTCCAAGGGGGATCCCAGTTGGATCCAATCTGAGCCTGTCTGGGACCGCTCACCCTGGATAGAGAGTCAAAGAGGATATCAAAAATTAATCAATAAGGAAGGACCACGCCTCATCACCTCCCACCTTCCCTTCCATCTTTTCTCCAAGTCTTTCTTCAGGTCTAAGGCCAAGGTCAGTGTCCAGTGGTTGAGAAATCTCTGACCAAATGCTCTTTGAACTTCATCTACCTTGATGGGCCCTGGAGCTCTTGCTGAAATGAGATTTGCACTCAGATTGTGTGGGTTGTGGGTGGGAAGTTGAGATTCTCATGCATTAACTAAGTGATGCAGATGTGTCTCCACCTCAGACTACATCAGAGTACCAGAATGTCAAGTACCACCTTGATCCTAGGCAGATATATGAGAGAATATGAAATATCAACTAGACCATTTAGGAACTACACATACAGGTCAAGCAGAGATCTAACTCTAGTGTACAGTGCATATTACTGTTTTGCTGTCATCAAAGTCAATTAGCTAATCTTGATTCTACATATATCCCATGAGCAGTGTGTGAATCACCCCAGACAGAGTTGCTCATAGGGGAAGCAGCCTGACCAGGCATCAGTGCTCTAATAATTGAGATTGTTCAGCAGTCATGTCTCATCTGTACCCACTGTGTGTTGCTGTATCTAGTTGTCCATTGAAATCAGTAGCCACAGGAATCATACACATCACTGATAGAGGATCTCTAGAAGGGATCAGAAATATCCAGGTTCTGACCTATCATAGTTTCTTGTTAGTAAGAAAAATTTTGGGAAGTCCCTGCACCATAAAGCCTAAAAATATTTTATGCTTAAACTACAAAGACAAACTTAGAAAAATCACCTTTCTTGAAAAATATCATAAGGAGGTTGTGACCATTCACTTATATGCATGTGCATTATCAGGATTTGACACATACTTAGCTGGAAAAATTGAGGCCTAAAGAGTTGAATTCTAGAATAATGTCACAAAGAGCATTGGCACAAAACCTAAATTTCCTTTTATTAAAAGTATTATTTATTTTTAATTTGTTTATTTTATTGCTTGTGATTATAATTACATACATCCCCCTTCCTACCCACACTTTGCTTCCTTCTCTTTCAAATTTGTGGTCTCTTTTTTCCTTTAATTGTTGTTACATCTGTATATGTACCTACGTATTTCTCAATATTTAAATACAACCTGCTCAGTCTATAAAATGTTATTTGTATGTGTTTTCAGGGCTGAGCATTTGGAATTGTATAACCAGTTGTTATGCTTTTCCCAGGGAAAGTCTGTTTCTCCGACTCACTGCATTTCTGAGTTGCCTGAAGGTCTTTGTGTTCACTATTGTGAAATGACACACTGGCTTTGAGCTCTGCACCATGATTATTTCGAAAGTTATATTTGGTAGTTACAGTTATGGAAAACAACTAGTTTCTCATATTGTAGATAGATTTGGCACAATATTCATCTCTGTGTATATAAGATATTCTTTCAGAGTGGATGGATGGCTTTTCACACTTAAGATATTGACCTTTAAAACTATAATATTAGTCTTGGATTTTGTTATTGTTGTTTTGTTTTTTAAAGTATAAGTGACCTGAGTAATTTTGCTGTTACATGAAATAAAATTCTAAAAGAGGATTCTCACTATAGATATTTTACACTTATGTAAATATTTTGTCCAAATAAAAATAATTCATGTTTTTAGAAACCTCATGGAAATTTGATTGACATTTCATATAAATTGTGCAAGTTAAATGGTTTGGAATGACTATGTTGACCTTCATGTACATGTTTTTCTGTTTAAGGTGATCTATGTCATCAGAAATCCCAGAGATGTTCTTGTGTCTGGTTATTTTTTCTTTAGTAAGACAAAATTTGTTAAGAATCCAGAGTCACTGACAACTTATTTTGAATGGTTCCTCAAAGGAAATGGTGAGTGTCCTTTTAAATATGACCAGGGGGAGGCTCAGAGACATTTGAATGACAAGGTGAGATATAGCTCAGGTTGATCTTGAACTCTCTATAGCCAGGGACAATGTTGAAGTTCTGCTCCTCTTGCATCCACCTCTTGAGTTCTAGGACTAAAAGCATCTACTATCATGTTCCGTCAATTTAATGCTGGGGCTCACACCCACAAGATCATGTATTTTGTCTAACTTGGTTACATCCCTAGCCTTTAGTATATTCCGTAGTCTTCACTTGGCTACATCTTATCCCTCTGTATTCAATCAATATGTGGTTCCAAGTCTCATCACCATTTTGAACCTATTGTGAAGTCTTCCTGTTTTCACACACCACTACATAACAGGGCACAGCCACAGCTTGCCTCAGGACACACCATCCTGGCAACATATGGAATATCTGGTCTTTCCAGTACTAAGGTAGGTGTTATAATTTGTGGTATTATTGAATGAGAAATGCCTCCAATAGACCTTGACATTTGAACACTTGTTTCCCACTTGATGGCACTGTTTCAGAAGGTTTATGAGACACAACCTTGCAGGAGGTACAACTGAGTGTGGACTTTGAGAGGTTTTAAATTCTTTTTTTAAATTAAATTTATTCATTTATTCTATATCCTGACAAGTTTAGCCTCCCTCCTTTCCCCCAATCCCCTCCCCCACCACCTTCCCCACCCCAGCCCCCAATCCACTACTCCTCTGTTACTGTTCAGAAAGGGGCAGGCCTCAGCACTGATGTCAACAAAGCATGGCATATCAAGTTCAGGTAGGGCTAAATTCCTCTCCTTGTGTTAAGGCTGGACAAGGCAATCCACTCCAAGGAATTGGTTTCTAAAAGTCAGCCAAAGAAATAGGGATGGGTCCTGCTTTCATCACTAGGAGTCCCACAAGCAGATCAAGCTACAAAAATGTCACACATGTGTAGAGGCCCTAGGTCGGTTCCATGTAGGACTCATAGATGTCAGTCCAGAGTCTGTGAGCTCCTATGAGCCCATTTCATTTGTTTCTGTGGGTACCCTTATGATGACCTTGACCCACCTGGCTCATCCAATCCTTCCTCTGTCTCTTCAACAGGATTTCCTGAGCTAGGCCCAGTGCTTGGCTCTGGGTCTCTCTATCTGGTTCCTTCAGCCACTGGAGGAAGGCTCTCTGATTACAATGTGGGTAATTACCAGCCTGATTACAGGAGATGGCCAGTTCAGGCTACCTATCTACTATTACTAATAGTCTTAGCTTGAGTTATCCTTGTAGATTCATGTGAGTTTCTCTTATCAAGTTTCTACCTGACCCCAAATGCCTGCCATCAAGATGTTCCTTTTATTTCTCTCCCACTCCA
>CABHPP010000587.1:43753-59176 GCA_902168425.1 Peromyscus attwateri | reverse complement strand
TCACCAATATGATCGCTGGATATGGCCAATTCAGGCTATGTATCTACTATTATTAGTATGTACCAGGGTCATCCTTGTAGATTCATGGAAGTTGACCTTGAATCAAATTTCTGCCAGATCCTGAAATGACCACCCCCTTTTCCAGTCATCTCCTTCAGTACTCTTTCTATCTACCCAACCACCCCAACTGGATCCCTCAAATTCTTACTCCATTTACCACTAGTCTACCCAGGAGATTTCTTCTATTTCCCCTTTCCAGGGAGATCCATGAAGTCCCCTTGGGCTCCCCTTGTTACCTAGCCTTCCTGGGTCTTTTGGATTGTAACATGGTTATCCTTTACTTTACAGTTAATATTCACTTATGAGTAAGTACATACCATGTTTGTCTTTCTGGGTCTGGGTTACCTCACTCAGAATGACTTGTTCTAGTTCCCTCTATTTGCCTTCAAATTTCCTGATGTCTTTGTTTTTAACAGCTGAGTAATAGTCTATTGTATAAATGTACCAGATTGTCTTTATCAATTCTTCAGTTGAGGAGCATCCAGGTTGCTTCCAGGTTTTAACTATTACAAAGAAAGCTGCCATGGATATTGTTGAGCAAGTATCCTTGTAGTATGATTGAGCATCCTTTGGGTATACGCTCAAGAATGATATAGCTAGGTGAGTCTTGAGGTAGATTGATTCCCAATTTTCTGAGAAATTGCCATATTGACTTTCAAAACTGCTGTACAAGTTTGCACTCTGATCAGCAGTGAAGGAGTGTTCCCCTTGCTCCACATCCTCTCCAGCATAAGCTGTCATTTTTGATTTTGTCATTGTCATTTGATCTTAGCTATTCTGACAGATATAAGATGGAATCTCAGAGTCCTTTTGATTTGCATTTCCTTGATGGCTAAGGATGTTGAACATTTAAGTGTTTCTCTACAATTTGAGAATGTTTTGTTGAGAATTCTCTGTTTAGGGCTGTACTCCACTTTTAATTGTATTGCTTGTTTGTTTGATGTTCAGTTTCTTGAATTCTTTATATATTTTGGAGATCAGTCCTCTTTTGGACGTGGTGAAGATGTTTTCCCATTTGGTAGGCTGCTCTTTACACTATTGACATTGCCCTTTGCCTTACAAAAGCTTTTCAATTTCATGGGGTCCCATTTATTAATTGTCAATCTTAGTGACACTGGTGTTCTATTGAGGAAGTTTTCTCCTGTGCCAATGCATTCAAGGCTTTCCCTCACATTCACTTCTATCAGGTTCAATGTAACTGGATTTATATTGGAGCCTTCAGGGAAGCAGAGGTGAAGAATCTAGCCAAACATTAGTCTGATCTCTGTGAATCCTGTTGAAGAGAAGAAGAATCCTGAGGGGTCAAGGACATCACAAAAAAACTTACAGAAATCTATTCTATAGGAACTCACAGAGTCTAAACCAACAACCAGGGAGCCTGCATGAGACCAACCTAAGCCCTCTACATATGTACCAGTTGTATAGTTTGGTCTAATTGTGGGACTCTCAACAATGGGAGCAGAAACTGTTTCTAATGCTTTTACTGGCTCTTAGGAACCTATTCTTCATACTGGATTGCCTTTCACACCCTAAATACAAATTTTTCATATGCCATGCTTTATTGATACTCATGGGAGACCAGCCCCTTTCTGAACAAAACAGAGCAGGAGAGGATGGTGGGAAAGGGAAGATGGGGGAGGAAATGAGAGGAAAGAAGGGTGAAACTGCTGTATGGAAGCATAATTAATAAAATAAATTAACAAAAAGAAAAAATTGATGTGAGAAATTGTGAGGGAGAATTTGGGATTTTATTTAAGCATATGTTAAGTCTAGGTGTATTTCCTGGGATGACATTCTTCCTGCTCATGTCTTGAAGTGATGGAGTATCTTACACTTAGAGATCACCTGAACTTGGGGTGTCAGATTGTATCATCTAATAGAAATCTTACTTATGTATCAAGATTCAGGCAAAGGAGACTGGAAAGATAGCTCAGACTTTAAGAGACACTGTGACCTTGAGGAGGATTGGGGGGGGGGGTTGGTTCAAATAACTCACATCAGCTGGTTTTCCAATGCCTGTAACTCTAGCTCCAGGAGAATCTTATAAATTTTAATGTATTTATCAGTTTAGATGGCTTTTATGGTAATCTCCAACGGTGAGTATATCTAAGGTTGATTATGGTGATTCCTCTAGTTATTTACCACGTTACCATTTTTAAGAACATTTCTGTATATATGTGTATGGTCCTAGGAGTTGACACAACATTCTTTAGTGTGGAGTTTTATACTACCAGGTCAAAAACCTAGATTATCCAGTTGTTTCAAATAGTGATTGGTGCTATGCTCACCACACTCATGTAGCCTTGTTCTCATCCCATCTATTGTCTTGGGTTTTCCTAAGAACTACTCTCACAATAGAATATAATTCTTGAGGACTTACACATGTTTTCCACACATTGTTCTGGGGTCCTGGTAAAAGTATCTTACAATTTATTTTTCATGTTTATTTTCTCAGGTTCTCTGGTTATGTGGACTATGTCCTTCAGAAATATTTCATATGTATTTCTTCTACCCTACATTAGTCAGAAAGGTCACTATGGGGGTTAGAATTGGGAAACCTTACCTCTTAGTGAGAAAATACTCTGATATGTCCTTTCCATTGGAAAACAACTCTTTTTATGCAAATTTGAAATAGTATTTTTCTCCTTTCTATATGAGACCATGAGGATATTTTTCTTTGATTTTTCCAGATGAGAATCTGCAGAGTTTTTAGGAGTTGACCTTCCACAGTGGCATTGTCACCATAAGTTGAGCTTCAGTTAGCTTCCATTTTTTACACTCATTATTAGTCAATCTGGTAATTGGTTGAAAATTCAAGTTAAATATTTTTACAAATTATAGTTCTGATGAAAATAACTGGATATTGGCTAATATTAAACTAAATTTTCTTGTCTACATAAATGTCAGGGTGTTCATCTATTTTAAAAGGGGAGTTGTATAATGGGTCAAAGAAAAGAATAGGTTCAAATTCATTTCAGCCTTTTCATGTTGTAGGGATGGATTAATGACTTCCAAGCATCCTACACACTGGAAATGAAATTAGACATTAACAGTTTTTCTTTTTTTGTTTTTTTGAGACAGAGTTCCTCTGTACAGCTTTGGAGCCTTTCCTGGAACTCACTCTGTAGCCCAAGCTGTCCTCTAACTCACAGAGATTTACCTGACTCTGCCTCCTGAGTGATGCACCACCACCACCCAGCGACATTAACAGTTTTAATAAATAAAATGTATCAGACAATAACAATATGTAAATGTTCTTTTCTATATGCATCGATTACCTGTCATTGTAAATGACAGGTACAAGCAAACTCTAAGGTGTTGTTAGATAATAATATTTTTTGTTCTATGTTTTTTATTAGTATTTAACAAAATAAAGAGGTATCTATTTTTCATTTGTCCAACTGAAAGTGTCATGGTTAACTTACAGTTGTATTGAAGTCAGAATAGAATGATATTTATATTATTTCTACTTCATCCCATTTATCAATATTTTCTTAGTATCTAATAATGAGATGCTTGGTAAATATTACAGATATTTCTGCAAGAAGTAATACTTTCTTTCAAGCTGCATATGGATATAATTATGAATATTTATTTTATTGACTATACTATCAAACTTTGTAATTATTCCTTAGTGTACTTGATTTTTATTTTCTTTACAAAACTGTGCTAAATTTCCTATTACTTGTGTGTTACTATTTGCTTTGATTTCTTTAGTGTTTTCTGTTTTGAAGAGAAATATGGCTTTTCTCATTGCGATGTTTGCTGGCAGCTGCCTCTATTGCTGTAGAGTGATTTCTACTTTTTCTTCTGTATGGTTTAAGACTGCTATTTATATATTTTGTATAGTGTTTGTTTTTCTCACACCTTTAATATTTATACTATGCTTACTGTAGAAGTAACCAACCGTCTTATTAAATAAGAAACACAGAGCCAATGTAAAGATAAAAGCCCAAGAGGTCAGAGCTAAGAGCCTTACCCGCCTGCTGCCAGCTACCCTCTTCCGCCAAGAGACCTCTCTGTGGTGGTATTGTGTTCCCCAAAATATTGTGTACCTTAATAAACTTATCTGGGGTCAGAGAACAGAAAAGCAACTAGATACTTTTAGGATAGGCAGTGGTAGCATACACCTTTAATCCTAGCATTCCAGAGACAGAAATCCCTCTGGATCTCTATGAGTTCAAGGCCACATTGGAAACGGCCAGACATGGTGATACACACCTTTAATTCCAGAAAGCCAGCCTTTAATCCCAGGGAGTGGTGGTAGAAAGCAGAAAGGTATATAAGGCGTGAAGAAACTCGAGGCATTTGGCCTGGGCAGGCATTTGGCCTGGGCAGGCATTTGGCCTGGGCAGGCATTTGGCCTGGAGAAGCATTGGACTGGTTAATCATTCAGGCTTATAGCAGCAGTTCAGCTGAGAGTCATTCGGGTATGAGGACATGGAGGCTTCCAGTCTGAGGAAGCAAGACCAGCTGAGGATCCGGTGAGGTGAGATAGCTGTGGCTTGTTCTATTTCTCTGACCTTCCAGCATTTACCCCAATACCTGGCTCTGGGTTTGATTTTGTTAATAAGACTCTTTAAGATTCATGCTACACCTCTCCGAAAAAGAACTACTTCCTGTCTGTTTGTCTTTATATAGCCTTCCTGTTCTGCCTTCTCATTGGTTGTAAACCCAACCACATGACTGCCTTGTCACTGCTTGTCTGTACAGACCTCCAGACACACATTGGAGCATGTGTCTCCAATGCTGGCTGTATCCTTGAACACACAGAGATCTACCTAGCTCTGCCTCCCAAGTGCTGGGATTAAAGGCGTGCGCCTCCATCAGCAAATCTTACCAGCGTGCACCACCACAACCAGCTTTCCCTATGGCTTGCTAATAGCTCTGACCCCTAGGCAACTTTATTTATTAACATACAAATAAAATCACAATTCAGTACAAATAAAATACCACTATAGCTTACCTTTTCTTTCATAGCTTTAAAAATACATAATAATTTATATAAATTCATAGGTTAGTTTTATTAAAAAACTATAAAATGTACAGTGAAAATATTTAAGCATATTCATTTATTATTGTACCATGAATATTTTGATTGGCTTCTCACATTATTGTAAACTCTATTAGCATCCAGGTTTCTCTAGAGAATACTATTGTAGGCAATTATTTGTCATATTAATAATTATATGCATTATATCAATGGTTCCTCTATCATAGCTTTTAACATATGTAACTGAGGAGGCCAAGATTTGCCTGCCTTGATATTATGCAGGTTTTGAACTGATAATCACAGCTGATATGAGTTCATGATTACCAAAGCTGTGTCTTGTCCAGAAGACACTATGTCAAAGCATTCCTTCCCATCCTCTGTCTCTGAATTATTTTTCCTGACTCCTTTTCTTTAATATCCCAGATCATTGGTGGGTACAAAACCGGGAAGTCCCATTAATGAGTCTGTATTCAGACTCTTATTCTCAGAATTTTGACAAATTGTACATCTCTGCATTTACTGATGCTATTGCAAAAAAGAAATTTCTTCACCTAAAGTTGAAAGCAGCTTGAGCCTATGGGTAAAAACATAAATATTTATAAAGCTATTTGCCAACATGCTCTTCCATCAGAATAACAAATGCTGCATCTATCCTAGGGCCTATGACCCCATACCAATGGCCTTTGACTGGGACAACACTACCTGCCATGAAATTCTCTCCTTCAGTGCATTCATAAAATACAATGATCAAAAAGTTAGTAACCTCTTAAGAGCTGTGCCATTAATACACCAGTAGGCACATCTTGCCTGGCAGGCCACTAATATAGAGTGAAGGCTCTGGCACTGATTAAGAACTTTGATTTCTTTCACCCCTGTTACTCTGAATAGCATTTTGGTACTATACATGTTAGCCAGCAGGGAGGAATTTTCCTGGCCAATTGAAGATTAATTTATCTGTATCCTGTAATCAAAGTTTATGGTTTCTACAGTAATAAGGTTTTACCATGTAGTCATTGTGTCAAACCAAGGTCCATAACAGTTTTTGTAGAGGAGAGAGAAAGGCTTGGTACTTTTATACTCTCAGACTCATCAACCAATGGAATATAATTGAGGATCCATATATAACTTAATAAAACTATAGTCACCTGATAATTGACAAATATATCAAAAATGTTCATTGGAAAAAGAAACAATATCTTTAACAAATGGTGCTGGGAAAACTGAATTTCAGCATGTAGAATAAATCAACTAGAGCATTCTCCTTCATGGTGTGCAAATTCAACTCCAAATGAATGAACAACCTCAACATAAGAACTGAGTCTACCAGGTTGATCTCAATCCTCGGGGGAGTCTTTGTCCTGGAGGAGAAGGGAATGGGGGGTAGGCTGGGGGGAAAATGGGGGGGGGCGGGAGGGGGGAGAACAAGGGAATCCATGGCTGATATGTAGAATTAAATTATAAAATTTAATTGTTCTTTATTATTTATTTAAAATTTATTAAATTATAAAATTGTAAAATAAAATAAAATAAAATAAAAAACAGATACTTTTACGTTGATGGAAGAAGAAGCAGAGAGAATGTTTCAATTTATAGACACAGGCAAGGACATTCTCTAAGATTACAGTAGCACATGAAATAAGACCAACAATTAACAAATATAGCTAATGAAACAAAAAACTGGTTGTACAGAAATGAATAATATACAGAAAATGAATAGGCAACCCACAGAATAGGAGACAAATCTTTGCCAAGTACCCATCTGACAGAAGATTAGTGTAAGGATATACAAAGAACCCCCCCAAAATAAGAAAACAACAAAAAAGATAAAAAAAAACAAGTAATGGAACTGAAAAGAAAATTCTCTAAAGAAGAAATTCAAATGGCTCTAAAACCATTTAGAATGTGATAAACACTAATAACTATCAGTAAAATGGAAATTAAACTTTCTTAATTATTACATCTGAATCCAGCCCAAATGGTCATCATCAGGAGTAAAAGTGACAATAAATGCTGGTGCATATGTGGGAAAATGGGAATAATTATTCACGGTTTATGGAAGTATAAGCTAGTGTAGACATGATGGAAATAATTCTAGTGTTTTCTCAAAACACTAGAAACAGAATTACCAGATGACCTAGCTTTACTACTCATGGGTAGGACCCAATAGACTGTATTTCTAACCATAGAGAGGTTTGCAATCCATACTCATTGATGCTATATTCATATTAGCTCATAAATGGAAACAACCTAATTATCCATCAAGAGATTAATAAATAAGAAAAATGCATGACATACACACAATGAAATATTACTCAATTTTAAACAAAATGAAATTATGGTATCTAAAGGTAAATGGATGTAACTGAAAAATATTAGCTTGAAGAAACAACCCAAGACCTCAACAACAAATGCCTTATGCTCTCTCATATATGAATAAGTTCTAACTTCAAATCTTATTCTTTTAGTTTTTAATTGTGAGCCTAAGTGAAAGATAGGAATATAGATAGTTACATTTTAATCAGGGCTTGTTAAATGGGTATATGACTGTAGACTATAAAGAAGACAAATGTGATAAGGTTAAAATACTGGTAGCATTTAATCAGAGAGTGGTGAAACAGTATAGTGAAAATCAAAGGGTAAAAAAGAGATAACCCAAGAGATAGGGGATATAGAACCATATGGCAGCCCATCACTATCTCACAATGTGACTTGGAGAAATTAAGTGCAAGTTGAAGGATAGTTACGACACATGCGAAAAGAAAGAAGATAGAGTAATACTGAATGTTAAAGGATTAATCATGGGGTAGGAAGATAAGGGAGAGAGTGAATGGGTTAACCCAAAACTAAAGATGTATGAGAAACCTTCTGTAAACCCACTAGTTAGCAAATTTCAAAATAAAACTTAAAACAGAGAAAGTTTAAATAGAATAGGCCTTCATGGGGGAACAATGCAGATCCCAGAGGATACAGGTTAATAAGAGAAAAATCCCAGCTCAAGGCATGTGATACATCCTTAGAAGTTATTGGTCAGGGAGGCTCCAAAGATTCTCAAATCCTCAATTTTAAATGTGTCCTCTGTTGATAAAGTTATTTGTTTCTTTCTTAGTATCAGTATCTTCCCTTTATTGCTTTGAAACCAGTATTTTTGAAATTATGTTCCTCTAATTTTCAGCTGACTGTGTTCTGAATTACTACTGTTATTTTATTACTGTTTGTATCTCTTCCTTGTCCATTATAATTCAAGACTTATTTCTATGGTGAAACTGCTGGGAAGTGGCTCAGATCAGGGGGATACTGTTTGCTCCTGGGGAGTGGTTAAGGTACCCCATTCCCCTGGTCTCTTTCTCTCTCAATGACTTGCTGTTTGATGATGCCAGTGATTCTACAGAGTTTACTTTGTATTATAGAATGAAGGGTCCAGGGCTGGATTTAAGCATTGATGTTCTATTTTTCCCCACCAGCAGCATATTTACCACCTTCTGGCACTGTGCAAGCTAGGCTTCAAGAAGAGATGCTCCTTGACAGTTTAAGTTGACTTCTCTACAACCTGAAATAAAGTGATTATTGTCTTCAGCAATAGCATCCTGGTCTGAGACTTCATTTTTAACTGTCAATATTTTAGAAAATATCTGAGGCATAAAATAAAATTTAATATGTGTTCGTCCAGTATTACAATGCTTTAAAATTTTCTATAAAAATCAAAACTATGTGTAAAATGGTATATGTATAGGGAATAGAAATTGAAATGTGATATTAAATGTTACATAAGTTTGGAACTTTATCTGAGATTAAGAATAACCAGTACTACTTTTAATCTTACATGATTCAGTTCTTATTAGCAACCAACATCTACTTAATGTAAAAAATTAAATTATTTTACAAATGTTACAAGAGAAGAGTTTCAGTGGTTAAGAAAACTTGCTGCTCTTACAAAGGACTCAGGTACAGCTCCTAGCACCTTCAATGTGGCTCTGAACCTCCTGTATTTATCTGCACCTACTTTCAGGTTTCAGACACCCGCCCATGGCCTCTGTGGCCACTGTACAAATATGATACACATACATGTATGGACACAAAACACTTAGCCACATAAAAAATCATGACAAATTTGAAAAATATTTTAACTTTTTGAGTATGAAAGTATAGACTATGTTAAATCACTAGAATTGTAAATTCCAAAAAAATACTTCTCTATGTAGGTCACTGGAGAACAAGGACTTCAGCATTCTAGATATAGCTTTATTTTTATGCTTCCTGCACAATGAGTTATAAATTAAGAGTCTGTAACAGCTGCTGACTTTAATATCAATTCAAGGATGAAAATCACAAGAAACAAGATTCACACAGGAAACAGATTGCATTAATTATAAACATATTTCTTTCCACTTTGCCTTATGTAACCTTCTAAGGATTTTCTGTGTTGTTTGATAAATATTACCCATTTGGGATTACCAGAGGTTGGTTAACTATTGTAATGATTATATCAACTTTATGTTATTAAATAATAGCTTTTCTAGACATTCTATATTAAACATAACTATTGTCATTCTAGAGTACGATATGGATAAGATTATTTTCGACACTTATATTTATGATAATTTTATTTCATAAATTAATATTTCCAATAAATGGTTCTAAAAATTTGGTTAACTAACAATTAGAATATAATTTCTCTTGAAGTATACATTGTATATCAGTAGGTATTGTCTTTGTGTTTGAGAACCATAAATTAGTATATGTGTATATTACTAAGTATTTCTAAAAGCAGCATAAGCATGTATTAATATATTTCCACTCCAACTATATCCTGTAACTCTAAAAATGTTTAGTTCAAAACTGATTCTAGATGTATACATCATTATTGCACCAATACCTTAATTAGTAGTTTAAAAAGTTTATTGCAATTGATGGGGCATCTCATAGTTTACTTATAATTTAGCATCAGTCAGGATCAAGGAAAGTATCTTCCAGGCAAGTAAATATGGCAGAAAAGCTCTAAAATCAAATATGCATTCAAAACAAGCTTTCTGTTGTCATGACTTCTCATCCAGAATTAAGTGGTAAATTGAGAGACTGTGAGCATGAGTCCTCTTGTCAATATTAACTTGCATAAGTTTATGAAAATGACAATGGAGGAGTGAGGAAAATGACAGGAGTATAAAATGAATATCACTTATTTGTGTTTTGTTGCCATTATTTTATTGTGATGATATATTGTGTCCCCCCCAATATATTGTGTACCCTAATAAAACTTATCTGGGCTCAGAGAACAGAACAGCCACTAGATTAGACATAGGGGCCAGACAGTGGTGGTACACACCCTTTATCCTAGCATTCTGGAGGCAGAGATACATCCAGACCTCTGTGAGTTCAAGGCCACACTGGAAACAGCCAGGCATGGTGACACACACCTTTAGTCCCAGGGCTTGAGATCACATGTCTTGCTTGGGAAAGACACACACCTTTAATCTCAGAAAGTGAGGGCAGGAAGCAGAAAGGTATATAATACATGAGGACCAGGAACTAGAGGCTCTCAAGCAGTTCAACTGAGATCCATTTGGTGAGGACTCAGAAGCTTTCAGTCTGAGGATTCATTCGTGGAAACAGGATCAGCTGAGGAGCTGGCAAGGTGAGTTTGGCTGTGGCTTGTTCTGTTTCTCTGATATTCAGTTTTCACCCCAATACCTGGCTCCAGGTTTTTTCTAAATAAGACCATTTAGCAATTCATCTTACATTTTATTTTAATTTTTAATATCTCTCTTTCTCTCTCTGTGTGTGTATTTGTATGTGCTCCTAAATCAGGTGTGACCCACCAAACAAAATGCTGTGCACTTTTGCAATAGCAGCAAGATCTTAATCATTTAGACACCTCAAATTTTCAAAATTTGCAAAAGACATAACAATGTTGTCATTTTGCCTATGTGGTTTCTTGAGCCAAAAAAACCACAAAGGCTTCCTATAGCAAGGTACTTGCTCATTGTATTTTTTTTTCATAATTCAGCAAATTCCTGGGGTATGGATTATATAACTTACAAAGCCATTTAAGGATCTGGCAGCATAAACCATAATACATTCTTTTAGTAGATAAACTGTTGGTATGGTCCATGAACCACTCATTACTACAATGACCCCCAGTAAAATTTGAAAGTGATGTGAGTCAGATTAGAAAAAAAAAATGTTGAGGGAAAATGTTTTTGCCAGGAGAAACAAAATTTTGCGTCATTACATCATAATAATGCATCTTGAAAAAGAGTTGAGGATATAGAAAAAGGAAAACATTCACCCATTGCTGTTAGGAGTATAAACTTGTACAGCTACTATGGAAATCAGTGTAGTGGTTCCTCAGAAAGATAAGAATTGACCTACTTCAAGAGCCAGCTATGCCACTCTTGGGCAAGTATCCAAAGGATACTTCACTCTACTAAAAGGACATTTGCTCAACATACATCCATTGCTGGTCTATTCAGAATAGGCAGAAATTGGAAGCAACCTAGATATCTCTCAAGAGAAGAATGACTAAAGAAATTGTAGTACATTCACGCAATGGTATATTTCTCAGGTTCTAAAAAAGAAAAAAATGAAATTTACAGGCAAATGTATATAACTAGAAAAAAATCCAAAACGATAAATATAAGTGCCTTATTCAGCCATCATGAGAGAAACTGCTTCCTTCAGTAGATATGAACAAATACAGAGACCCTCAGCCAGACAATACACAGGTGAGACCTTGGAACCGTCTATATTAAATGTGATGTCTCCATTAAATCCCTCTACTCAGAACTCAGGGAATCCCGCAGAAGAAGAAGAAAAATTTTCAGAGCAATAGGGAGTGGAGGATACCAGGAGAACAAGGATCCCTAATCAAATGAACAAAGCTCTTGTGAACTCACAGAGACTGAAGCAGGAAGCACAGAGTTAGCACAGGTCTGTACTATGTCCTCTGTGCATTTTATTGCTTTCAGTTTAGTGTTCAAACACCTGAGTGTGTGAACAAGTGGGTCTCTGATTCTTGTGACTTCTTTTGAATTATTTTCTTTCTGTTGGTTTGCCTTGTGAAACTTTGATGTGACAGTTTTGGTTTTATCTTACTGTATTTTATTTTGTTGTATTTTGTTTTTATCTCTTAGAAGCCTGTTCTTTTCTTTTTCTTCTTTATGGAAAATAATTATTATCTCATACAATACATCCCAAGCACAGTTTCCCCTCCCTCCACTCCTCCTAGCTTCCCCCACCTCCCATCTCCCCAAGATTCACTTCCCCTTGGTTTCCTTTTCAGAAAAGGACAGGCCTCCAAGAAACAATAGCCAAAGAAACAAAGCAAGATACAAAAAGACAAGGCAAAAGTCCTCATATCAAGGCTGGACAAGATTACCCAATAGGAGGAAAAGAGTCCCAAGAGAAGGCAAAAGAATCAGTTATATACCTGCTTCCACTGTTATAAGTCTAAAAAAAAAAAAAAAATCAAGTAACAGCTGTAATACATACACGGAGGAGCTGGTGTAGACCCATGAAGGCCCTGTGCATGTCACTTCAGTCTCAGTGAGACTATGTGATCCCTGCTTAGTTGAATTTGTGAGTCAGGTTCTCCTGATGTCCTCCATTCCCTATGACTCCTACAATCATTTTTTAAAATTTATTTATTTATTTACATCCCTACCAAAGCCTCCTATCCCTCCTGTGGTGATATTTTATTTGTGCTGAAATGTGGTGATATTTTATTTGTGTTTTAATAAATAAAGCTTGCCTGGAGATCAGAAGAATAGGAGCAGCCATTATAAGTAAACAAAGAAGTCAGGCAACGGTAGCACATGCCTTTAATCCTATCACTTGCCAGGCAGGAATCTGTCTGGATCTCTGTGAGTTCAAGGCCACACTGGAAACAGCCAGGTGTGGTGGTACATGCCTTGAATTCTAACACTGGAGGTCTGGAGGTCTGTACAAACAAATAGGAAGTGACAGAGCTGGGCGGGAAGAGGAAGTGGTGTAGCTAAACAGAGAGAACAAATAAGATGGCAGAACAGCAAGGCATATAGTTATGGGTAGACAGAAAGTAACTCACATTTGGAAACTGCCGAGTTGGTGAGGTAAGTTTAGCTGTGGCTTTCCCTATTTCCCTGATCTCTCTCAGGCTTTCATGCCTATATCTGGCTCCATGTTTTTTTTATTTAATAAGACCATTGAGATATTCATCTACACCCTCCTCTACTCCTACACACTCTCCCCACCTCCTTTTCCCCCTCCTCCTTCAATACACCCATCCTCTGTATTCTCTCAAAGGGGCAGGCCTCCCATGGGTTATCAAGCTGCCTTAAGATCAAGCACCTGCCCCTGTATTCAGGCAGGGCAAGGCAATCAATCATCAGGAATAGGTTACCAAGAGCCACCAAAGCACCAGGGACAGACCCTGCTCCCATTGCCAGAAGTCCTACAAATAGACCAAGCTACTCAACTGTCTCATATATGCAGAGGGCCTTGGTCAGTCCCATTGAGGCTCACTGGTTGTTTGTTCCGACTCTGTGAGTTCCCACGAGCCAGGCTAGCCACTTCTATGGGGTTTCTTCCAATTTTCCTGACCCGACTGACTCCAGTAATATATCCTCCCTCTCCTTAGTAGGGATCCCTGAGCTCTGCTCAACGTTTGGCATTGGGTTGCTGAACCTGCCTCAATCAGTCACTGGATGAAGGCTCAAGAGTGTATGTATAGCTAGGTGGGTCTTGAGGTAGACTGATTCCCAATTTTCTAAGAAACTACAATATTGATTTCCAAAGTGGTTGTCCAAGTTTGCACTCTCACCAGCAGTGGAAGACTCTTGCCCTTGGTCCACACCCTCTTTAATATATGTTGTCATTAGTGCTTTTGACCTTAGCCATTATGAGAGGTGTAAGATGAAATCTCAGGATCCTTTAGGTTTGCATTTCCCTGATAGGTGAGGATATTGAACATTTCTTTATTTTATTTTATTTTATAATACCATTCAGTTCTACATATCAGCCACGGATTCCCTTGTTCTCCCCCCTCCCGCCCCCCTCCTCTTCACCCCAGCCCACCCCCCATTCCCACCTCCTCCAGGGCAAAGCCTCCCCCGAGGACTGAGATCAACCTGGTAGACTCAGTCCAGGCAGAGCCAGTCCCCTCCTCCCAGGCGGAGCCAAGTGACCCTGCATAAGCCCCTTTCTTTAAGTGTTTCTCTGGCATTTGAGATTCTTCTATTGAGAAGTTTCTGTTTAGGTCTGTAGCCCATTTTTATTAGAATTATTTGTTGTTGGTTTTGTTGTTGTTGTTGTTGTTGTTGTTGTTTTCAATACAGGGTTTCTCTGTGTAGTTTTGATGCCTGTCCTAGATCTTGCTCTGTAGACCAGGCTGGCCTCGAACTCACAGAGACCTGTCTGGCTCTGCCTCCTGAGTGCTGAGAATAAAGGTGTGCGCCACCACTGCCCCACATATTTTTATATCTAGTTTCATGAGTTCTTTATATATTTTAGAGTTCAATCCTCTGTTGGATGTTGAGTTGGTGAAGATCTTTTCCCATTTTGTAAACCTATATGACAAGAACTTTAAGTCTTTGAAAAAAAAAAGAAATTGGAGATGATATCAGAAGATGAAAATACCTCCCATGCTCATGGATTGGTAGGACTAACATAGTAAAAATGGCCATCTTACCAAAATCAATCTATAGATTCAATTAATCCCCATCAAAATTCCAACACAGTTCTCTACGGATCTTGAAAGGACAATAATCAACTTCATAGAGAAAGACAAAAAACCCAGGATAGTTAAAACTATACTCTACAATACAAGAACTTCCAGAGGTATCACCATTCCTGATCTCAAGCTCTGCTATAAAGCTATAGTAATAAAAACAGCATGGTATTGGAAGAAAGACAGACCCATTGATCAATGGAATAGAATAATAGTCCCAGATATAAATCCACACACTTATGGATACTTGCCTTTTGACAACAAGAAGCCATTAAAGACACACAGATCTTTTACCATAGCACCTGGCATGTAGTTATATTTTAACATATGAAGATTCCAGTACTCTTTAGTCCTATCTATGCTGATCTCATCAGCTTTCTTACACCAACTATTTTGCTTAGAGTCATGGAAAAAATGTTAAAGCTATTTTTTATAAAGAAAATCATCTATCCTCTTCTATTTTCTCTCAAATTATTCTCAGAAGAAATCTCAACTGTGGCCATATGAACTTACAATATTTTTCTAGGTCATGGTATTGGGAATGTCAGTAACATGACTGTAAATGCAAACATATGGATTATAAATTAAGGATAATGATTACTTTTTTGAGCATTTTATTAAGAAACTGTGGTGGTATTGTATTCCCCAAAATATTGTGCACCCTAATAAA
>CABHPP010000587.1:37225-43353 GCA_902168425.1 Peromyscus attwateri | reverse complement strand
CTCCAGGGCAAAGCCTCCCCCGAGGACTGAGATCAACCTGGTAGACTCAGTCCAGGCAGAGCCAGTCCCCTCCTCCCAGGCGGAGCCAAGTGACCCTGCATAAGCCCCTTTCTTTAAGTGTTTCTCTGGCATTTGAGATTCTTCTATTGAGAAGTTTCTGTTTAGGTCTGTAGCCCATTTTTATTAGAATTATTTGTTGTTGGTTTTGTTGTTGTTGTTGTTGTTGTTGTTGTTTTCAATACAGGGTTTCTCTGTGTAGTTTTGATGCCTGTCCTAGATCTTGCTCTGTAGACCAGGCTGGCCTCGAACTCACAGAGACCTGCCTGGCTCTGCCTCCTGAGTGCTGAGAATAAAGGTGTGCGCCACCACTGCCCCACATATTTTTATATCTAGTTTCATGAGTTCTTTATATATTTTAGAGTTCAATCCTCTGTTGGATGTTGAGTTGGTGAAGATCTTTTCCCATTTTGTAAACCTATATGACAAGAACTTTAAGTCTTTGAAAAAAAAAAAAGAAATTGGAGATGATATCAGAAGATGAAAATACCTCCCATGCTCATGGATTGGTAGGACTAACATAGTAAAAATGGCCATCTTACCAAAATCAATCTATAGATTCAATTAATCCCCATCAAAATTCCAACACAGTTCTCTACGGATCTTGAAAGGACAATAATCAACTTCATAGAGAAAGACAAAAAACCCAGGATAGTTAAAACTATACTCTACAATACAAGAACTTCCAGAGGTATCACCATTCCTGATCTCAAGCTCTGCTATAAAGCTATAGTAATAAAAACAGCATGGTATTGGAAGAAAGACAGACCCATTGATCAATGGAATAGAATAATAGTCCCAGATATAAATCCACACACTTATGGATACTTGCCTTTTGACAACAAGAAGCCATTAAAGACACACAGATCTTCTACCATAGCACCTGGCATGTAGTTATATTTTAACATATGAAGATTCCAGTACTCTTTAGTCCTATCTATGCTGATCTCATCAGCTTTCTTACACCAACTATTTTGCTTAGAGTCATGGAAAAAATGTTAAAGCTATTTTTTATAAAGAAAATCATCTATCCTCTTCTATTTTCTCTCAAATTATTCTCAGAAGAAATCTCAACTGTGGCCATATGAACTTACAATATTTTTCTAGGTCATGGTATTGGGAATGTCAGTAACATGACTGTAAATGCAAACATATGGATTATAAATTAAGGATAATGATTACTTTTTTGAGCATTTTATTAAGAAACTGTGGTGGTATTGTATTCCCCAAAATATTGTGCACCCTAATAAATTTATCTGGGGTCAGAGAACAGACAGCCACTAGATACAGAGGCTAGAAAATGGTGGCACTCACAAGTTTAATCCTAGCATTCCAGAGGCAGAAATCCATCTGGGATCTCTGTGAGTTCAAGGCCACATTGGAAACAGCCAGGCATGGTGACACAGGCCTTTCATCCCAGAAATCCAGCCTTTAATCCCAGGGAGTGGTAGTAGAAAGCAGAAAGGTATTATAAGGCATGAGGACAAGAAACTCGAGGCATTTGGCTGGTTAAACATTTGGTTGGTTAAGCTTTCAGGCTTCTAGCAGCACAGTTCAGCTGAGAGCCATTTGAATATGAGGACACAGAGGCTTCCAGTCTGAGGAAACAAGATCAGCTAAGAAGTTGGCTAGACTCTAAGATTCCTGCTACAAGAAACTTCCTACTCACTCTACATATCACCCACAGATCTCACCTCCTCCCTCCTCCCACCCCCAAGCCCTCTCTCTCAAGCCATCCCATATCCCCACATCCCCCAATTCAAGGTCTCCCATGGGGAGTAAGCAGAGCCTGGCACACTGAGCCTAAGCAGGTCCAAGCCCCTTCCCATTGCACCAAGACTGTGCAAGGAATCACACCACAGGCACCAGATTCCCAAAAGCCTGCCCATAACCAGGGATGGATCCCAATCCCCCTTCCTGGGTGCCCCCCAAACAATTTGAGCCAAACAACCATCTTCCATATCCAGAGGGCCTAGTTCAGTCCCACGGGGGCTGCACACCCAGGAGTCTACAGTTCATGGATCTCTAATGCTCTGTTTTTGCTGTTGTTACTCATATTTGTTATATGGTAGCTTTTTTTTAATAATATGTTTATGGTAAGAACTAGATGCTGGAATTAGTTAACCCATGTTCTTGAGAAATTTATTTTTAGACAGTCTTTTACTGTAGGATGACTGTTGAAGAAGTACAATGGGTTGGAAGGTGATCTGTTTCAATGACAATAATTGTTAATATGTATTTTCCCTTCTATTATGTTAACTAATTCAAAGTAATTCTTTATGTTGTTACTTTTTTAAAAAAATGAAAATCTAGTGAGATTATTAAGCATTCCAAGAAAATTACCGTGATGCTCTTTTTCTCATTGTAATATATTCCGTTATTGTCTATCAATCCTGTTAACCACATGAATATCACATACAAATATTGGTTTCTTGTATCTTTTAAATGAGAAAATGCAGTGACAAAAGCAAAATTGTAGAGTAATTGTTTATTTTGCCTCATAGGTCCCAATTACAACATATCATGCTAGGGAAGATTGGGCAACAGGAATGTGAGTGAGCTGCTCATATGCATCTATACTCAAGAAACAGAGAGTGCTAAGTGCCCATACATAGCTTATTTCCTCTGTTTTATTCAGTCTAATATGATATCCAATTAAATGTTGCCACTCAAACTTACAATGGATCTTCTCCCATTAATTAACCTCCTTTATATAACCTCCTATACCTAGAAACTTGCCTCAGAGGTGATTCTAGATTATGTCAGGCTGAGAAAATTAACCACTTAAGATTCAACACTTGTAAATTTGACACTCAAATATGTCATATTTAGATGATTACATCTCTCTCATTGTCTACATAATATTGTGACCATTCCATAATACAAAATTTATTTATTCTAACTTTAAAGTTTTCAAAGTCAATAATTCATGTAGAATCTGAGTTCAAGTTGAAGTGGTAGCCTGTTAAAGAAAAGAAAACAAACAAACAAACAAAAACAAAATATCTGACATTATTTCAAAATTATAATGATAAAGAGCAAACATTGCAATTATATTAGGGAAGGGAATAGAGGTCCTATGAAGGAAATGTCCAAGTAAAACAAGACTAAAATCCAGCAGGGTGAACACCAAATTCCATAGCTACATATCAGGAATCTTGGGCTCATAATGGAACCACCTATACTTCATATGGAATAGTAGCCACCCTTCTCAATCTCTGATACCTGAGGGACACATAGGTTCTGATTTCTTCCAGCTCTAGTCCATTTATGCCCCTTGTGGATGTTCCAATGTCCTGGTATCTCCAAATTGTTGGGTCAATGTTAAAAGTTAGGCTTCCTCTTCATGGCTTCATACAGTGTCCTCAAAGGCGCTCATTAGGGATTCTAAATTTGCTACATACTGCCTGAACCCTAATTCTCTGCAGGAGTCCCTCAGTCCTGCACTTTTAATGCTTGCAAAACAAGAACCATGTGGGAAATACTGCCAGCTGCTGCTGCCAGCTCAGTAGAGAGCTATCCTCATTGAACCACAGATGCATCAGTTTCTGTATGATGCTAGATAAACACTTCCATAGAGTTGCTTGCTAGGAATATTTGTTTTCTACTCATTCAAATCAGCTCATTGTTTATGGATATTCTCCACTAGGGAGTAAGTGTCTTTTGACCAGTCATTTTGTCTTTTTTTTCTGTTTTTTTTTTTTAATTAAGAAATTTTTTTTCATTCATTTTACACTCCAAAGATTCCCCTCTTCCTTCCTCCAGCCCCTCCAGCCTCCCTCCCCAACCCACACCCCACAAGAAGGCAAGGCTTCCCATGGGGAGGCACATCCATTAGAGGCAAGTCCAAGGTTGTTCCCCCCACCTCAAGGCTGCACAAGGGGTCCCATCATAGGTAGTGGGCTCCAAAAAGCCCCCTCATGCACCAGAGATGAATTCTGACTCTACTGCCAGGGGTCCCTTCAAGCAGATCAAGCTGCACAACTGTCTTGGCATGTGAGGGCCTAGTCCAGTCCCATGCAGGCTCCACAGCCATTGATCCAACTTTCATGAGTTCCCACTAGTTTGGTTTGGTCGTCTCTGCAGGTTTCCCCATCATGATCCTCGTGCATTTGCTCATAGAATCCCTTCTTTCTCTCTCCTACTGGACTCCTGGAGCTCTGCCTGGTGTTTAGCTGTGGATCTCTGCATCTGCCTCCATCAGTCATTGGAGAAAAGTTCTGTGATGACAGGGTATTCACTGAACTGATCACTGGGGCAAGTCAGTTAAGTTCAGGCACCCTCTCCATTATTTCTAGTAGTCCAAGCTGGGGTCATCCTTGGGGATTCCTGACAACTTCCCTAGTTTTTTGAGATAGGTTATCTTTGTGTATCTCTGGATGTCTTAGAACTCACTTTGTAGGCCAGGTTGGCCTCAAACTCAGGTATTTGCATGCCTCTGCTTTTGAGTGCTGACATTAAAGGTGTGTACCACCACCACCATCTGTCTACATTACTAGTTCTTTTTTTTTTTCATTTTCAGGAATTTATTATTTTTGTTTTTGTTTTTACTTTTATAATTTAATTTAATTTTACATATCAGCCACGGATTCCCCTGTCCTCCCTCCTCCCCCGCTCCCCCAAATCCACCCCCCATTCCCATCTCCTCCAGGGCAAGGACTCCCATGAGAAATCAGCTCAACCTGGTAGATTCAGTCAAGCAGGTCCAGTCCCCTCCTCCCTTCACCCAGGCTGAGCAAAGTGTCCCACCATAGTCCCCAGGCTCCAAACAGCCAGCTCATGCACTAAGGACAGGTCCCGGTCCCACTGCCTGGGAGCCTCCCAAACAGTTCAAGCTAATCGACTGTCTCACTTATCCAGAGGACCTGGTCCAGTTCCATGGGGGCTCCTCAGCTATTGGTTCACAGTTCATGTGTTTCCACTAGTTTGGCTATTTGTCCCTGTGCTTTTTCCAATCATGGTCTCAACAACTCTCACTCGTACAATCCCTCCTCTTTCTCACCTAGATGTAAAGCAAAGGATAACCAGACTGCAACTCACAACTCCATGGAGGCTACCTAGTAAAGAGGACCCTAAGAAAGACACAGGGATAGCCCAATGGCAGAGAAATAGATGAGATCTACATGAGCAAACTGGACACGAGGGGGGCTGGTAATGAAGGGCAAGGGTGGGGGAAAGAAAGCTTAGTGGAGTGGGAGATCCCAGCTGGATCAAGAACAGAGAAGGAGAAAAAGAAAAGAGAGACCATGATAAATAAAGACCCCATGGGAATAGGAAGAAGCAAAGTGCTAGAGAGGTCCCCAGAAATCCACAGATACCTCCACAATAGACTACTGGCAATGGTCAAGTGAAAGCTGAACTGACCTACTCTGGTGATCAGATGGCCAAACACCCTAACTGTCATGGCAGAACTCTCATCCAATGACTGATGGAAGCAGATGCAGAGATCCATGGCCAGGCCCCAGGCGGAGCTCCGGGAGTCCAATCGGCAGTCATTTTGTCTTACAGCTCATGTCAGTGACTGCCAAAGACAGCACCTTGTACTATAGTACATACTAAACATTCCAGAATAATCCAGAAAATAATTGGTATTAAAGTTCACTTTTTCAAGTTAATATGATTTTCTACAGACACATATTTTGAACAGTATTTGCTGGCTTTTTAGAATTTCCTTTCTGGGAACTAAATATCTGAAAGAAACAAATAAATGGTTATTTGTTTGAGGACTTCAAGAGACTGAACATCGGGTTGCTTGGGTCCATTCACTAAAGCAGAATATCAAAGTATGAAGATTGTGGTAGAAAAAAACCTGTTCACATTACAGTGGACTGGAAGAAAAGAGAATAACAGGAGACTAGAGATAACATGTCCTCAAAGATGTGTCTTATGAGCAATTCCCAGGAGCTAAACCACATCTCTTAAAATTTACATAACTTTGCAATATAGTATAAATAGCTATGATCGAACATTCTAAACCTGACCTTAAACTTGTTGGGTACATTTCTTATTCAATTTTAATTATTCTGCTCCTACTTTCAAAAAGTTCATTGCCATATAATAATGCAAAATTC
>CABHPP010000587.1:32225-34725 GCA_902168425.1 Peromyscus attwateri | reverse complement strand
AAGAATAAATGATTTGTTTTTCCATTGTAATTTTGATTTGTTGTGCTTTTGATTTCATTTTTCAGTTTTAGGCAATGCCTTAGCTCTGTAATTTGTCATACAAATCATTTAGATACCTATGAAACAAAAATTGTTGAGCAAGCTAACTCTGAGAAGGAAGAGTATCAATTAATAGAGGTGTACCTTATTCACCAGTTCACAGTTTCATTGATATAGTTTTATCTGAGATAAAAATGGTTCAACCTTAGAAATTTTGAGAAGCTTGCAGTAGATTGCAGCTAATGTTTATAAACACAATAAGTATCACCATACAACCTCACAATTCTATGTGCATTGACTTTGATTCTGAAAAGACTTTTGCACCAAACCCATGATGTCTGGACTCGAAATGCAACCTGTTAGAAAAGATCTCAAGTGAGATTATTTAGGACTTTATGTCCATCAATATGTGCATTTAGAAGACCCTTTTATACTCTTTTGCAACTCCTTATACGTAATCATGAAATATTAAATGTTAAGTTCTACTTATCAAATGCCAGAAGGGAAAAAAGGAGATTGAATAGAGAAATGAAGAGTAGTGGAAATCCATAAAGAGATTTTATTAGAAAAGTACCATTGATGAAATGTAATAATTTGAGAGTGATAACTAAGGTTTTCATTTCCTTTTATGATTTGACTAGGGGATGACTATCTTTGGATCTCATATCATTAGTGACAGAATTCTCACACAGACAACCTAGTAAGCTTCAAGGTCTTGCTCTTGGGGGATACTATGAATATCACTCAAGGGCCTGAGAATGGGGTGACATCAATTCTTGGGGATTATTACACACAGTATAAAAACAACCACTAGAACCCACATTTGATGATGTAGAGTTATTCATTTTTTCATCATTTTGTAGGCTGCTGGTTTTCATTTTTAATTTATAAATTAAATTAAAACATGTGACATGTTTTAGCATATTTCCCCAAACTTTGCCTATCTCCTCCCAGGTCTTCCCTACCCCCCCATCCCACCCAATTTCATATCCTTTCTCTTCTTCTTTCTCTACCTCTGTTCCTCAAACACACACACAAATACAACAAAATAAATAAAAACCAAAACAGCAACAACAAAAATCCAATAATACAAAAATTTCAAAACAAAACAAAATGAAACAATGAAACAAAAAGTCTATCCCAAACCATAGAGTTCATTTTGTTTTGGTTGGAGTGTGGTTGATATATCTATTGACACTCCACTGGAGAAAACTTATTTTCCAATTATAGTGGTTATTAATTACAGATATCTTCTTGCTAGGAGTGGACCCTCATGCCCATTTCTCCATCTCAGTGTTAGGACCTTTTCGGGCTAATAGCTGTACAGTTACTATGTCCTGCCACAATTGCTGTGAGTTCACAAATACAATACTTCTTTTGTATATGAAAAGCATTATTTCTTTAAGAATCTACAAATCATTTTGCCTCCTTGTCCACATAGATCTCTGGGCCTCCAAAGGAGGGGCATGATAAAGAAATCCAACTTAGGACTGAGTTCTCCAAAGTTGTTCACTCTGTGAATATTGTCTAGTTTTATGTCTCTGTATTAATTTTTTATCAAGGAAATCAAATAGATTCAGTATATAATAGAGCAGACAATGGCCATGGCTAGACTTCTTATTTAACCAAGAAAAACCTTCAGTGCTGGGAATAGGTTGCATATTGTTCATTCACTAACCTGATGGGCCATGGAACCACTCTTCTCCCATCTGAAAAGTATCATGGCTATTGCCAAAGTTATTGGTTTATTTCATAAATTAATAGTAAGTCTACAGAAGATGTCACTTAATTATTCCATCAGACATGGAAATTTTCAGCTAGTGAACATGATGCTCAATTAGAAGTTTCACCCTACTGACTAACATTCATAGTGCTGGAAGGTACTCTGCATGCCTTCAAATGAGGGAGTTAACCTTAAATATAATGCATCTACAAACGCTGCTAACCTACCATAGTAACCTGACTGCAAGATACACTGATGCAAAATTGGCACAAGTGTTATGGGAGTAACCAATCACATTTTGATTGGATTTAAGCCTTATTTCATGAGGTGAACTCATACCTGACACTATTAAAGTAATCATGAAAATTAAAGTAAATAGGTCATGGGCCAAGAGAAAAAGCTGCTTCTGTTGCTATGATAAAGGAGAATATAAAGTTAAATGATTCTGAAAGACATATTGCTATAGCCATAAGTCAAAACATATTTCAAGCACAGAGAACTTTCTTTTTGCAGGTTGTTGATTTTCATTGTTACCTTTATTCCATAATATGTTGGTGCTTAAAAACATCTATTTTAGTAAGCTTTGGTTTACTACAAGATAAGAAACAAACATTTCCAGCCGGGCGTTGGTGGCGCACGCCTTTAATCCCAGCACTCGGGAGGCAGAGGCAGGTGAATCTCTGTGAGTTCGAGGCCAGCCTGGGCTACCAAGTGAGCTCCAGGAAAGGCGCAAAGCTA
>CABHPP010000587.1:17957-31506 GCA_902168425.1 Peromyscus attwateri | reverse complement strand
CAGCTTTTTAATTTTAAATCCAACACCTTCTTCACCTATTTTTCTCCAAATTTTGATTAATTATTTCCAAATATGCATTCTTGAGAAAAGATACATGGAGATAAAAGTTGTGATGTCTCATATGGTCATGTGTTCTTTTTTAATTGGATCAATGCTATGTTTCAATATAAAATTCTTGGTAGAAAATTACTTTCCAATTTTAAGGAAATGTTCCAATTTTGTGCTAAGTTTAAAAATATCATTGTTTTTTGTATGCATTATCATTTTCTTTGACCTCTGTTGATCCGTTAGTATTTTGCACATGCCAGATTACAAATGCTGTTGATTTAACTTTCCTTTTAATTATTGTTTTGGCACTTTATTATGCTATTTCAATTTTGATATCCAAATATAACCATTTCAAAGAATATATTAACTTCTTTACTAATAATTTTCTCCACTGTTTTTCTTTTCCTTTTTTTCTGGTATCTCTAATATTTGCATATAATAATGTTGGATTTTATCTAATTTCTCATTGCCAAAAGAACAAAACTGTGGGCAAAGGAGATGTCTGAGACTGTAAAACTCTTTGCTGCACAAGTTGTGTGACCTGGGATCAATCCCTGTAACAACTGTGAAAAGCCAGATGCAATAGCTAGCATTTCTAATCAGAACACTTTTATAGTGAAATTGGTAGGTGGAAGTAGAAGATTCCTTCAGAATATCAAGGGCAGAACTATGAATGGAAACGAGAAAGACAATGCCTGAAGACGTAGAGGGAGAACTGATTCCAGAAAATTGTTCTCAGACATTTTCTGCATATATCTTCTTGCTAGGAGTGGACCCTCATGTTCATTTCTCCATCTCAGTGTTAGGACCTTTTCGGGCTAATAGCTGTACAGTTACTATGTCCTGCCACAATTGCTGTGAGTTCACAAATACAATACTTCTTTTGTATATGAAAAGCATTATTTCTCTAGGAATCTACAAATCATTTTGCCTCCTTGTTCACAAACATGCGCGCGCGTGCGCGCACACACACACACACTCACACACACTCACACACAATATGGGTCAAATAAATCTTTAGAAAATTTTCTTATCCATTTTCATTTCTTCATTTCATTGATATAAGTGAAATTTTCTGATTTATTTTTCAGTTGTTCAGCAGTTGCACCATTTTACAAGAATTGAGTTGCTAAAAATGTCTTTGCTACTCTGCCATTATTTTTAGTAGTTTCTTGAGTTTCTGTTCAGTTTTTCACATCCATTTTCACTAGAGAAAATCACACCCAAATACAACAGTATTATAATACCACAGAAAGAAAGGGCCTTTATTCGTAAGTCAGAACAGGAAAGAACTAGTAAACAAAAACAGTGTGCATTGATGCCACTCCCTAATAATGGTAAAAAATTTTCTCATGTCTCCCCATAAACATTTGAAAATAAAAAAAAAGAAATTGGAAAAGTGAGAGATCAAAGAAGAAAATGCAATAAAAGTCAAGTTAAGAAGCAATCTTTAAAGGTACTAAAAGGATTATTTCTTGTCAAAAAGAAAAAGAGATGGATTTTGAGTCAGAAATATGTTTTGATTGAAAGGCAGTTGTGCTTGAGTTCAGGGAGATACTATCATCATTCAGGGCCCCTACCCACCAGTTCCTTCATTAAGGATTTCCCAATTCCATACATCTCTTTAACAAATAAAAAACAAACATATAAAAAATATCATTATGAGGTTACTTACCACCATTTATTACAAAGTACAGTGCTGAGGGTGTTTTTTTTTTTTTTTTTATTTTTTTTCATGTTTTTGTTGTTTTTTTTTTTTTGTAGTGTGAATCTTAATTGGGCTTAATAATAAAAACCCAGAGCCAGATATTGTAGTAATTGCTGAAAGATTAGAGAGACAACAGAGCAAACCACAGCCATCTTTAACTCCCCAACTCCCCAGCCTGAAAGTGGGCTGAGCTCCTGGCTCTGCCATGCCTTGTCACTGCCTCTCTCTGCCCAACCATATCACATCCTGTCCTTGCCTATACAGATGTCCAGACCTCTTTAGTTTAGCTAACAGTTAGCTCCACCCTCTGATCTTCAGGCAAGATTTATGTTAGAACACAAACAAAATATCACATTTCCCCCTTTTTGTCTAAAACAAAAAAAAGGTTATAACTAATATAGGAAAAACTATATGTAGTAAGTATAATGACTATATACAATATATAAAGGCAATAAATATATCGACAATATCTAGTCCATAAATATTTGACAAATTCAGTGAAAATACTCCATTATCTATCCTATCTTGGTGAGTCCAAAAAGTTCTACCTAATTCACATGTACAGGAAGCTAGATAAAGCCTTTTTCTAGAATTAATTAGTAGTCTATATGACTATTACTATCATGAAAATACTTTAATATTCATACCTTAAGAAAAACTTTAAACATTCAAAATCAAACCAAAGAATCATGAGATTAGTGGCAATAAAATAGTTCCTATTTTTTTGTTGTTGTTCTTCTTCTGTCCCATATCTTCTAACATGAGACAGAGATTTTGGGTTTTATTTTAAGATGCAAGCTTAGGTTTAAAGAAGGAGAAAGCCACATTCAAACTCCAAAGCCAGCTTTAATTTTCAGTTGAACTGGGACTACAAAAAAGACCATTTGCATTATATGTTTGCAAAGAACAGCAGAAACAAACATTTGGGAAGATTTACGAAATTTCATCCTGTTGGTGTTGTGATATATCAATAGGCCATTTACTATTTTTCTTGGGACTTTTTTTGGTTATGTGCCCTACTTCTTCACATGTCTCATTTGTCCACTGTTCTTCAGATTTCTTAGCCTTTATTCTACTGAAAGACAAAAACAAAACCCTGCTCCAACCTAAACTATGTGGAGGTTCCCTTTTGGTAAGTTATAACTGATCAAATAAGAAGCATTTGTTAATCTTATAAGATAGTTTAGATTGAACAGCCACGTTGTTTGATGAGCTATCAGCTCTCCTAATCAAGAAGATTGAACAATCTTTTTCAAATCTGATCTTTATCAATTTTGATGGTATCCATCGATTTTCCTCTCCTGTAGAAACAAAAGCAAAACCTTGTCTCCAGGGTAACACATAGTTTGGTTTCCATTCTGAGGTCAGCACATCTTTAATGTATACAGGATGATTTAATTCTATAAGTTTTCCTATTATTCAATGTCTCTCTGCAGCTGTCTTTCATTTCTCCTTAGCATTTAGAAAACTCAAAGCGAATAAAGCATTATGCAATCAAAAATGTCTTATTAATGAAAACAAATCCAGAGCCAGGTATTGGGGTGAACGCTGAAAGATCAGAGAAACAGAACAAGCCACATCCACCCTTACCTTGCCAACTTCTCAGCTGATCTTGTTTCCTCAAACTGGAAGCCTCTGAGTCCTCATCTGAATGGATCTCAGCTGAAATGCTGCTAAAAAGCCTAAAAGTTTAAAAGCTCCTAGTTCCTGGTCATCATGCCTTAATATACCTTTCTGCTTCTTGCCATCATTTCCTGGGATTAAAGGCATGTGTCTTTCCCAAGCAAAACATGAGATCTCATGTCCTGGGTTTAAAGGTGTGTGCCATCATACCTGGCTTCTATGTCTATCTAGTAGCTGTTCTGTTCTCTAACCCCAGATAAGTTTATTGGGGAGTGCAATATGTCAACCACAACAATCTTTTACTTGGTGGTCCTTATTACCTATTGATGTTTATTTAGCATATCCTTTAGAGCTCAATTTGACCCTTCTATGACTGCTTGGCCTGTAGGATTGTGTGGTATACCTTTAATATGCTTTTTATTATAATAAGCAGAACTTGTTTCATTTTACTAGAGACATATGGTGGTGCATTGTCAGTATTAATTTGTACAGGTATATCCATGATGGTTATAATTTCAAGCAAATGTGTGATTACAGAATCAGCCTTTTCAGAACTCAAAGCAGTTGCCCATTGAAATACTAAATAGAAGTCAATGGTGTGGTATACATATTTTAATTTTCCAAATTATACAAAATGAAACACATCCATGTGCCAGATTTTATTCCCTTTGGGTTACTTCCTGCAAGTAGTGGAGTTTGGTTGTATAAAGAACAAGTAGGACATATCCTTATAATTTAATTGTCTGGTTGCCAAGTTATGGAAAACTCCTTTTTCAAACCTTTACTATTGACATGGTGTTTTTTATGAAACTCTCAGGCCTCCAACATATTTCATACCAACATTTGATCAATTTCTTCATTTCCTTGGGCTAGAGGGCCTGGCAGACCCATATGGGATCAGATATGTTTTATTTATAAGGTATGATGCCTATTCCTGATTATTTCTTGTAACTGAATAAATAATGAAGTTAATTCTGACTCATCAGGAATATATTTGCCAATTTCAGTGTATAAAATAGCACTTTCTGCATACTGAGAATCAGTAACTATGTTAAGAGGTTCTGTAAAATCGACTAATACTATCATAATAGTATAAAATTCTGACTTTTGTACAGAATCATAAGGGCTTTGAGCCACTTTACTTAAATTCTCTGATTTATAACTTTGCGTTCCTGATTTGTTTCCATCAGTATATAATGTAGGGGCTCCAGATATTGATGTTCCCCATTCAATATAAGGGATCATCCAGTTAGTCCTCTTTACAAGTTGAATTCTCTCATTTGGGCAATATTTGTTGTTAATCTCTCCCAGAAAATTACTGCAAGCTCTTTGCCAAGGTTCACTTTCTGCCCACAATTTGTGCATTTCACCATTAGTGAAAGGTACTACAATTTCTGCTGGGTCTATTCCTGCTAATTTGCAAAGTCTCAATTTTCCCTTTAGAATCAACTCAGAGACATTTTCCACATAAGTTTTTAATTTTTTACTCTGTTTATGCAGTAAAAAAAAGATTCATTCTAAGGTAATATCTGCCTTCTACATTTTATTCTTGTAGAAGAAAGCATAGAGGATAAAATAACAGAATGCAAACAAGCTCTGGATCCAAATGTTCCACATGTGCATCCTGTAATTTCTTTTCTGTCAAAGCCAATTCTCTCTCAGCTTCAACTGATAATTCTCTTGGGCTATTTAAGCCTTTGTCACCTTTAATTTTTTTGACCAAATTAATCAGTTCTTGATTTTTTTTTCTACTCCAATAGTGGGCCATAGACAGGAAATATCTCCTAGCAATCTTTGAAAATCACTAAGACTCCACACTCTATCTCTCCTAATTTGCACTTTTATGGGTCTAATTTTTGCTGACCTATTTTATATCCTAAATAATTAATAGAATCAACTCTTTGTATTTTTACAGGAGCAATTTGTAATCCCCAAAAGACAAAATTTTCTTTACTTCTTCAAACATTCTTTTTAAGTACCTACATTTGAATCAGCTAGTAAGATGTCATCCATGTAATGGTATAGATTGAGGAAATTGCTTACATATAATATCCAATGGCTGATATACAAAATTGGCACAGAGTAGGGCTATTTAACATCCCCTGTGGGAGAACCTCGCATTGCTATCTCTTAATAGGTTGAGAACTATTATAATTAGGCACCATGAAGGCATTTTTTCTGTCTTTTTCTTGTAAATGTATAGTGAAGAAACAACCTTTTAAATCAATAACTGTAAGAGGCCATCCTTTAGGTAAAAAGAAGGCAAAAAGGAATTCCAAGCTGTAGAGAGCCTATTGGCTGAATCACTTTATTAACAGCTCCTAGATCTGTCACAATTCTCCATTTTCCAGATTTCTTTTTAATAACAAATACAGGAGTATTCCAAGGGCTGGTTGATTCTTCAGCATGCTCAGCATTTAGCTGCTCTTGTCCCAGCTGTTCTAAGGCCTGCAGTTTCTTTGATGTTAAATGTCATTGCTCAAGCCATACAGGTTTGTCCATCAACCATTTAAAAGGAAGAGCTGTTGGTGCCTTTGAAGAATCAACAGCTGTTTTGTCTGGTTCTTGTACAACCTGCTTGGTCGGTGACTGTTATATAAAATACTTTCTAATATTTTTTCCCAAAAACATGGGTTAATTTATGGTTTGTTTATGAGACTGAAAGAATGTTAATCTGAGTATTCCATTGTTATAAAAAATCATGTCCCCATAAATTTATTGATATGTTAGCCACATATGGCTTTAATTTTCTTCTCTGTCCTTCTGGCCCTATACATTCAACCCATCTTGCACTCTGTTTCACTTGAGATAATGATCCAATCCCTAACATCTGAACATTTACCTTCTGAAGATACTAATTTGGATGCCAAAATTCTGGTCAATTATTGTTACATTCACACCTGCTTCTACAAGACCTTCAATGATGACATCATTTATTTGTATTTTTATTTTTTGGTTTTGTTCATTTATAAAAGCTTGTCAAAACATTCACTTAATGGTTTTTCCTGATTTTTTCCCCTCTTTTCTATATCTGTTCTATCATCCAGTGCAGTATGGTTTCTTACAATATGCATTCATTTCTTTAATTGCTCTGGGAAGGAGTTTCCTCCATGATGACAGGAAATGACTGAATCAAATTTGACATGGGGGCCTGTGAAAGGCCCCTAAAGTTGTTTCCCAATACCAAAATGTTTCCTTGACCCTCCTTTATTGATCTACATCCATTAGTCCGATGCCTGCATTTGTCATACCTTCTTCATAATCCAGAAGCGAGAGGCATTTTGTTGGGTTTATTTTTTGAAAAAAACATTGATTCTAGGAATGTCCTTTTTACAATCCATTTTTAGATGACCTTGTTTACCACAATTGAAAGACTTGACATTTTTATTTTTCTTCAAACCTCTGGAAATCATTTCTCCTACCAAGCATCATCACATGGGTACAAAATTCAATATTGACTGTATCTCAGATCCCTTCCTCTAAAGATGTTGATCTTGCCTTTATTGGACTAGTTATCCTTTAGCATTGTGAAATAGCATTTTTAATAGCCAGGGATTCAATTATTATTTGTCTAGCTTCTGAATTTCATATCATTCTATTTACTGCTGAAGTCAATCTTTGTAAGAAATCAGTGAAGTTTTCTTTATAAAACTTTAGTAAATAACTCAGTGTTTTTCCTACTTCTTCAATTCTGTCACAAGCATCCAAGCCTGCTGCACAGCATAAAGCCAGGATGTGGTTATCATATGAAAACTGCCTTTCTAAACTAGCATAATCTCCCTCTCCAAAAAGTTGGTCTTGGGAGAGTTCCATACCTCTAGCCCTATTTCATTGTTTAATGGTCTTAGCCTCATCTTTCCACCAGGTCTACCACTGTACTTGAGGACCAGCTTCCAAGACAGCTGTAACCAAATCTCTGTAGTCTTGAGGGATAATTCTATTACAAGTTTACCACAAGTTTAACATCTGCTTCACAAAAGGTGAATGCATGCCATATGACACTATCACTTCCTTGAATCTCCTTACATCTAACATTTACACAGGAGTCCATTCAGCTCTTACACAGCCCTGGGAATATCTATCATTTGGCAACTTCTGTAAGGTTACTGGATAAATTAAGATTGGCTGTTTGAAAAACTTAGTCTGTTCCTCTTTAACCTTATAATGTAATGCTGAGATTGGTTCTCCTTTAAAATCCTCTGCTGGGTCTGAATATCTCTATGATTTTTTAAATAAGTTTTTCTAAAACATATCTTAGCACTCATATTAATGATAGTATTAACCTAAAGAGATACTGCTAGCCTTTATTTTAAATACTCCCCTCAAAAGTCTATAACCTTTTATAATAGATGTTTTATAAGTTTATTAAAATTTACATTGTAAATATGGGCTTTTATGTTTTATGAATGTGTATAAATTTAAGACGCTAATTTGTCTATATCAAATTTATAATTTTCTGCTACAAAATGCAATGAAAATTCGAATTAAATTATTGCCAAACTATTCTAGCAGCACAGTCTGTTTTCTCATAATACTGACATTTATTTTGATGGCTGACTGTTGGCTTAATTATAGCTAAGCTTTTAACAGACCATCAACTCTGCCTTGCCTTTCCCAATAAATTACCTTGTTCAGGTCACTGTTATTTATCAATTCAAGTGTTGAATAACTTTCTGCTACTAAGGAGTAAGTTTGTTGAATGGATAATCTCATTCATGTCTTAAATATAAGCCCACACTACAGTTATATAGAACATTCTCAATTGTGAAGACCAACTTAGCTTAACTCCAGTGAGAATTCTTAGAAATTATCCACAAACTACTAAAACCAATCAAATAACATGAAAATTTCCATGTGCTATTTGTTATTTTTTAGTATGCACAGAACTTCTGAGGTCCTCAGACTGAACAGAAATGAAAAGTTTTCTCCTTGTTAAGCTTGTTTAATGGCACACAGAAGTTCATCTTTCAGACAGCTGGATGGTAGATGAACAAGCAGAAAGTATTCTAGAAAGTTCAGTCTTCCCCAGTTTTAGAACTTTCTAGATATGTTACTTATATCTATTTTCAAAATTCTGTTTTATGAAGACAAACTACAAAAGACATGTAGGCAAACCATCAGTAAGAAGACTGTGTGTAGAAGGCAAAATAATGGATCTTGAGATATACTCTAACTTATTATCAAGAATCTATGACTTTATTACCTTACCTTGGACAGGATTCTTAGCCAATGTGATTGAAGTTTTTAAGGCCTAGAGACAGATGCCTAAGGTGACTCCAATCCAATAAAAAAAAAAAAATCCATGAGAGTTAAAAGCTCTACTCAGATATTTCAGGAAGTGAGAACTGACAATGGAAAATGGGCCAGAGAAAGATGATGTGAGAAGGAATTAACATGTTCATGTACTGTTGAGGATGGAGGAAAGGAGCCAAGCAACATAAGCATATGGATGCTGGAGGAGATCAGGGCATATTTTTACTTCCATCATGAAATTACCTTGGTGAGGACAATGCCAGGCTTTAGAATTGCATGTCTTTTTAATATATTAAACTAGAGCCAGATTATGGTTGAACCCACCTTTAATCCCAACACTATGGAGAAAGAGGCAGACAAATTTCTGAGTTCTATGCCAGTGAGTTCCAGGATCGCCAGGGTTGCACAGAGGGACCCTGTTTTGAAAAACAAAACAAACAAATAGAAGTTATCAAACTGATACTATTTTTCACTTGGTAGGTTTGAAGAAATTTGTCACAGCAGCATTAGTAAATAATACATTGAGAAATATGTTATTTTGAAATAAGGCATCCAGTGTCTTCTCAATGATATTTCTTCTAGTTCATCAAATCAAGGATGTTACTAATAAAGCAATTAAGAAGTCCATATGCTAGATAACATCAACCCTTGATTTGATGAAACACTAGCTTATTGGAAGTATTTTGTTTTGTATAGATAAGGTAGGAAAACAAAGATTAGTGGGATTGACATTGGACTATTGCATATCCAATAGCTACTCTGTTATTTCAGAACTAGCATTTACACAGGAAAATTTATTTAACATATTTAGAACCCAATGTGTATTGGGCTCATACAATGAATGAACATTAATCTGAGTGCAAGGACACTATACAACTGGTGTATTCATAAGAGAATGTTTTGTTGTGTTTTAATAGAATTACAATCAAGATAAATATGGTATGCATTTGATTATATATAGATATTAGCTGTTAACTAAGTGATAACCAGGCTACAATCTGTAGACACAGAGAGGTTAGGCATAGAGGAAAGAACTAGGTGAGGGTGGTACATGGATCTCCCTGGGAGGGAGAAATAGGATGGATTTTATGGTTGGACTAGGACCAGGGCAGGGAACAAAAATGCAGGAAGAGACAGCTATAATTAAGGGGCATTAGAGGAATGGTATGGAATCCTAGTGAAGTGGAAACTTCATAAATTAGGTGATGATGATAGTAATGATGTCTCCAAATAATGGAGACAAAGCCTCAACAGACCATCTCTTGTCACCAAATAAAGTTTCCAGTACCAGGACTGGAATACCATCAATTGAGATGATGAACAAGGAATTCCCTTGGAAATCTCCAAAAGTCCAGGCTGTTGCCAAGGTAATAGGTTGCTCTCTACAAATTTATAGCAAAGCCTCACTGAAGCAGACAACACCAAAAACAGCTTATTGAACTGGGAATCTTACAGCTGGAGCCTACATAGAACCTTCACCCCTATGGTGTAGTGTCTTCAGTATGTGAAGGTACTCTGCAGGCTACCAAAGGAGAGTTGTAAATACCAACCAAGCTAAAAATCCTTTCATCTTCATTTTGTCCTGCCTGCAAAATATGGTAGGTCAATGGTGGCACAATGCTTGTATGAGTAGACAACCAATGTATAATTTGACTAAGGCATACTCCATACGTTGGAACCCATAACCAACACTGCTTTAATGACCAAGAATCAGTGCCTAGATAGTGCAGAGGGTA
This sequence comes from Peromyscus attwateri, assembly GCA_902168425.1. Classification (NCBI taxonomy): domain Eukaryota; kingdom Metazoa; phylum Chordata; class Mammalia; order Rodentia; family Cricetidae; genus Peromyscus; species Peromyscus attwateri. Next base: position 21,138 of record CABHPP010000587.1, on the reverse strand, counting down.
AGGCCAAATAATACTATTCTAAAAAATAATAGTAACAGCAAAATGACACCTAATGATAGTCTTCTATACTCATAGGTCAGTGTCTTATTCAGCCATCATTAGAGAAGCCTCCTTTTGTAGAGGATGGGAACAAATATAGATATCCTGAGCCAGACATTGCAGACACACACACACACACACACACACACACACACACACACACACACACACAGAGAGAGAGAGAGAGAGAGAGAGAGACAGAGAGACAGAGACAGAGAGACAGAGAGACAGAGAGACAGAGAGAGACAGAGGGAGAGAGAGAGCGCTTGGAACACACAGCTCTAAATGAGATGTCTTAACCAAACCCCTCTTCTCCAAGCTCAGAGAACCACATGGAAAGGAATTTGGGAGCCAGAGAGAATGGAGAACACCAGGGAAGCAATACCCTCTGAATTAACTGAGCAAGACTCATATGAACCCAGAGACTGAAGCAGTAAGCACAGGGCCTACATTGGTCTGCACCTGGTCCTTTGTGTGTGTTTTATAGCTTTCAGTTTAGTACTTTTATGGGAATCCTGAATAAATGAACCAGTAGGTCTCTGATTTGTCTACCTTCTGTTTAGGCTCTTTTCCTTTGCTTGTTTGCCTTGTCCAACTTTAATATGATGTTTCATTTTATCGTAGTATATTTTATCTGTTTTGTTTTGTTGTTATTTCTTAGAAGCCTGTTCTTTGTTGAGAGACAAAAAATAGTAGATGCAGATGGGAGAGGAGGTGAGTATCCCTGGGAGGAGTAAAGAGAATGGAAACTCTAATCAGGATATACTATGGGAACATAATCTATCTTTTTAACCATTTGATGATTATATTCTTTTTTTTCTTAAGAGATTTTCTATTCATTTTACATACCAACCACAGATTCCCCTATCCTCCCTCCTCCTACTCCCCAGCCTTCCCCCCAATCTATCCCCCATTCCCACCTCCTTTAAGCCAAGGTCTCCCATAGGTAGTCAGCAGAGCCTGGTACATTCAGTTGAGGCAGGTCTAACCCCTCCTCCCTGCACCAAGGCTGTGCAAAGTGTCTCACCATAGGCACTAGGTTCCAAAAAGCCAGCTCATGCACTAGGGACAGGTCCTGATCCCATTTCCTGGGGGTCCCCCATACAGTCCAAGCTGAACAACTGTCTCACTTATCCAGAGGGCCTAGTCCAGTAACATGGGGACTCCTCAGCTGTTGGTCCACAGTTCATGCATTTCCACTAGTTTGGCTAGTTGTCTCTGTACTTTTCCCAATCATGGTCTCAGTATCCCTTGCTCATGGAATCCCTCCTCTCTCTCATCTATTGGACTCCAGGGGCTTGGCTCTGGATCTCTGCATCTGGTTCCATCAGTCACTGGATGAGGGTTCTACGATGACAGTTAGGGTATTTGGCCCTCTGATCACCAGAGTAGGCCAGCTCAGGCACCCGCCTGACTATTGCCAGTAGTCTATGGTGGAGTCATCCTTGTGGATTCCTGGAACCTCCCTAGCACTCTGCTTCTCCCTATTCCCATGGTGTCTTCATTTGTCATATTATCTCTTTCCATGCTCTCCTAATGGAGGGTAACGGATGGGGGATGAGAGCTTAGAGGAGCAGAAGGTTCGAGCTGGAATGGGAACAGTCGGGGAGAAAGTAATCTATTTTTATAAAAAATATTTCTCGTCTCTCTCTCTCTCTCTCTCTCTCTCTCTCTCTCTCTCTCTCTCTCTCTCTCTCCTCTCTCTCTCTCTCTCATTCATAGACCAAGCTGGCCGCAAATTCACCTAGCTCCTACAGCCTCTGACTCTCAAGTGCCAGCATTAAAGGCACGTGCCACCATTGCTCAGCTGGAAAAACTTTTTCAAAAGATTTGAAAGTAACTTAGAGCATGGGAAAATGAAATGACTAAGGAAACACCATCCTGTGCCAACTTCATTTGTTTCTGTCTAGACACTTCCTAGGCTTTCTTCCCCCAACAGCTCTGATAAGGCTTTGTGGGACAGCTCACAAAGTTTGCCAGGGTCCAAACATCTTATGTAGTGTCAGGAATGTCCAGATGAACATTATATAGAAAAGAGATTTTTCTAGGCCAATCCAAATCCCTCCCAAAGCACTGGTGTAATTGTGGTTTTGTTTTGAAAACACTGTACACCTGATCTTGTGTACCAAGAGACACCACAGTGACACAGGCAGCTCTTGGTCTGACCATTAGGAAAACGGACTCCAAACTTGATTGAACAAACAAAACGCAATCTAGAAATACCCTGCGGCAGACCAAGATTGAAAATGATACATTTTAAATTCCAAAAAGATACATAACTATGGTGAACACAAAGAACAGACATTTCTTTTATTGATTTCCCTCTAATTTACATTTATGAAGCAGAACAATTCCAAAAACAATAAATAAAAAATTAACATGGTAATAAATACTATTAAAATACAGAATTATAGTGCAAGGTGAAAAAGTAAAGGTGTTAGTTACTTTCCTAGATTCCCAAAAAAGAACCTCTGAAATTTGTTACAAAAGAACTGTGGCTAGACATTCTTTCAGTGTCAGGGGATCTGAGCACATAGGAAAAGCGGTGAATACCGGAGTGACAGGTAAGACCCTGTAGGATAAACTAAGTAACGTGGAACAGAGCTATAGTGAAGCCATTTTATTTCAAATCTGCCACCTTGAGAAATGTTCACATGCATAAAGAGACATTTTCATCAGTACTCACGAAAATGAAGAATTTTAAATGGTGTGACTTAAATGCCAATAATCAGAAAGTTAGACTCAACTAAAAAAAAAATCAGAGCACTGTGGAAGGACTTGGATATACTTTAAAATACATTTGCATGAAATCTACACATGAAAAACAGTGTAAAATATGAAGTTGTTACAGAGCCTAAATATTAAAGTGACAAAATACATGGACATAAATTGAAATAGAAGAAAATAATAGAAGAGTTACTTAGAAATAATAAACACTAATTTCATAAAAGTAAAGTACTGGTAGACACAATAATTTGGGAAAATAAAATAATATAATAAGATGGAAATAGCATGAAACAAATGCCTTGAACTCCTTACTTCACTTAATTTACACACACACACACACACACACACACACACACACACACACATGCTCATTCTCTCTCTCTCTCTCTCTCTCTCTCTCTCTCTCTCTCTCTCT
>CABHPP010000587.1:0-17857 GCA_902168425.1 Peromyscus attwateri | reverse complement strand
TCTCTCTCTCTCTCTCTCTCTCTCTCTCTCTCTCTCTCTCTCTTTCTCTCTGAAAATATTTATCTGGTATGGTTGATGGTTCACTTGATAACGTGCCTGCTGTACAACATGAAGACTTGGGTTTAGATCCTCATCAATAAAACATATGAAAGCAGTATAACCCCAAAATAGACCCATTTGATATTTATAGGGAAGAATGAATGTTGGAAATGTCAAATGCTTTTGTTTTCTATATTAGGATATTATGCTTTTCCAAATTCAGCAAACATTTTAAGACAGTAAAATCCCTGCTATTCATAGAATGCATCGTCTCAAATCTGATCTGAGGTGTTGTAGGCCATAGTCATCGGCTTCACATGAGAGGTGAGCATATGTAATGCAGGATTCATGCTTTGTATTCAGAACTGAGGAAACATTGAGGGCACTTGCAGAAAACTCCTAGGACTCATTATGTTGTTCTTGAATTCATTTGGGGGTCATTGTGCACTCAGAGGCTTTTTCTGAGGCCAAATTTTCTCAACTCCACATTCAGTTATGTGACTCTATATTAGGTCATGACCAGCAGTTTAAGAAGTTGTGCTTTGTATGAAAGTGGGTGAAAACACTATTTGTATGTAGCAAATTGTTTCAGTCCAGCACTTTATAAACTCTCAAAGCAGAGTCTAAGATCAATATGAAGAGAAATTCTCCGATATCTTACAAGCTCTATTAAATTTCAGGTCAAGGTTATGATATTGTAAAATATAAAGGTTGGGGATGAAGCCCAATTTAAATCTAAGGATTGATGTAGAGAATGCAGTCAACTAACAATTTCAGCACTTCTATCATAATATGGAAACCACAAATAGAATGGTGTACCATGACAATGTTGTATACCCAAAATAGCTAAAAGTCTCAGCGCCTATGTGTGTCAACTGAAGTTGGATCAGAGGACCAAACAGAGAAACACAATATTTGATCATACAATAATAGGAAGGTGAGATTGAAAAATCTATTATATAGGCAAAAATAGTATCTACATGATCAGGTGTAGATGTTCCTGTGCAACAGAAGCCTTAGAATAATTAACATACAAACAAATTCTCTTTGCATCATTGAAAAACTCACTTTGAAAGGAGAATGGTTTAATTTATTTGTCTTACTGATGACCAATCAAGTTATTTCATTATTGAAAGATTTCTTGAACACATGCTACGTCAAACTGAAGCAAGATATGATATCCAAATGAGCTGTTTAATGTATTCCAAATACATGTTAGTATAAATACAATTCAGTAAAATAAATGTTTTACTTCTGAAGACCTTATAGACCATTGAAAATAAAGCCTAATTTTAAATGTCTAGTGTATTTTTCACATATCTTCTTTAAGAGTGTTATCTCACTGTTTTAAATTTATGTTTTATTCTAATAACAATTTGACATAACTTCAGCTTTAAAATAACTTAATAAAAAACAAAATTTATTTGGATGCATGTTCCCTGCCTTTTAATCAATAGCTTTTGATAATGTCTTTCTCTTTTAATAGAGTTTTGTCATACTTTTCCAGATAATATCAGTCTGTAGTCAATTTTATAGATAAGCAACATAAGAACTTCATTATTGGATCACTTAATGAAGCTGGTAACTCCCACTTTTGTACACTCACAGAAGACAGAGGCAAAGAGTTCAATGGAACGGTTCATCCTCAGGGTGAAGTCTAATGTCCAGCAGTCTGCTCATGCCATGCGCTTGAGAAACTGTCTACTTCGACTCAGTTTGTAGGGGAGAGAAACACACACACACACACACACACACACACACACACACACACGCATGCACACATGCACGCACACAGATGGGAGAGAGAGGATTGTGAATCATAATTTTTAAAACCACTTTTTAAAAAATATCTCTCTAGGCCTCAGTGGATTTATGTCTGATACATTTCTGATAGAGATTCTAATTTCTCAAGGAAACATCCGAAAATGCACATTCCGGGGGGAAAAAGTTAATCTAAGTGAGCCTTCCTATGGCATTCAAGATAATAACACTATCTTTTATAATTTGTTCCAATAAGCCATATTTTATCAACCTATGTGTCATGATCTCCTTGGCAAGCTTCTATGTCCAAAAATATTTACATTATGATTCATAACTATAGCAAATTACAGTTATGAAGTAGCAATGAAAATAATTTTATGTTTGAGGTCACAATTATTACACAATGAGTTAAAGGGTCACAACATTAGGAAGGTTGAGAACCATTGTGATAAATGATCTAAGTTGAAGATGTTACAATTTAATAATTATCAATATAATTAATTCCTTCCTAGCTAATAAACCTCATAACAAAATTTGACAATGTCTTACTCTATATGATGAGATACAACAGAATTATTTTTGATTAAATTAAAAATAAAGACTTGCCCAGTGTTTTATTTGACAAACTCAAGAATGTGAGGATAAGGAAGACATCATGGACTAGCTAAATATAGGGAGGCTGAGGAGCTGATAAGGTAAGGTTGGCTGTGGCTTGTTCTGTTTCTCTGATCTTTCAGCTTTTACCCCAATATCTGGCTCTGGGTTTTTTATTAATAAGACCATTTACCAATTCGTGTTACAACCAGAGGCAGAGATGGCTGAGCAGTTAAGAGCACTTGATATCTCTGCAGAGGACCCAAGTTTGATTCCTAGCTCTCATCTTTAGCAGCTCACAACTGCCAGTAACTCCAGCTCCAGGGGGATCAGACACCTGTGACCACAGCAGGCACCTGCACTAATGTGCACACAGCCACATATAGACACACAATTAGGAAAAACAAGTTTTTTTTAAAATCAATACTGAATGTCCTGACATATATTTTAACAACTGAAATTAGATGCAAACTCATTAGGGCTGACTTGTATCATGCAGGTGGCCCTCTTCTGAGAACTAGACTGAGACCTTATCATGACACAGTTTTAGTTTTAGTAGCTTCTATTTCTGATGACTACTTAAAATTCACATCAAAATAACAAACTGACCTGTTACAGAGAGACACTGTGACCATTTAAAAGGACACATAACTTAGACTTCCAAAGGTGGAATGCACCCTTACTTGGCTGAAATTCTGAGAGAAGGATAAATGAGTTTTGTTTCAGGAGTATCTTTTTTTGTTTGTTTTAATATTTATTTATTCCTAATTTACCTTTGAAAACCAATTTCTTATGCAAAAAGAAAAACAAAACCAAACCCAGCTCCCACATATCTTAACTAAAAGGTTTTTAATGTACTCTTTGGGATGGTACGACAAGACTCCATAAACTAGGTATAGCTTATAAAGAAAAGAAAGTTGTTTCTCACAGTTCTAGAAGCCAAGATGTCCAAGGTCAAGGTGCTAGCCAATTTGGAATCTGATAAAGCCTTTGCTTTGGTTCACCTCACTGTGTGTGTCCTTGTGTGTTAGAAGGGGTAACGTTCCGTGGCCTATTTTACAGGCTCATCCATGGGGCTCTACCCTCGACTCCTGCAAAGCTCCATTTCCTAATGGTATCACCTTTTGAGTTAGGATTTCAAGGAGACCCGAGTGTAGCTAGAGTTTTCCTGCCTGGCCCACAGTCAGGATAAATCTCTTTCACCGGCCAGTCCCACAGCCGCTCAGACCCAACCAAGTAAACACAGAGACTTATATTGCTTATAAACTGTATGGCCGTGGCAGGCTTCTTGCTAACTGTCCCTATATCTTAAGTTATCCATTTCCATAAATCTATATCTTGCCACATGGCTCGTGGCTTACCGGCATCTTTACATGCTGCTTGTCCTGGCGGTTGCTGGCTGGCAGGCTGGCAGGCAGTGACTCCTTCTGCCTTCCTGCTCTTTTAATTCTCTCTGTTAGTCCCACCTACTTCCTGCCTAGCCACTGGCCAATCAGTGCTTTATTAGCAACACATTTGCCATACAGAACATCCCACAGCACCCGAGCATTCAGACTGCAGCAGATGAGGTGGAAGAGGATGCAAAACTAGTAAGAGGGCAAAAGAAAGACAGCATGCCTGCAGCCCCCTTCCAGCTTCTTCCTCTGTAGATGTAACAGTCTTTTTTAAATAAGAAACACAGAGCCAAATGCAGAATTAAAAGCCCAAGAGGTCAGAGCAATAGCTAAGAGCTAAAAACCCTTTCTTACCTTTCACTGCCCTTGCTGTCTTTCCCCTCAGCAAGAGACCTACTTCCTGTGTATCTGTCTTTTTATTGACTTTCTGTTCTGCCTTCTCATTGGTTGTAAACCCAACCACATGACCTCCTCGTCACTGCCTGTCTATACAGACCTCCAGGTCTTCTATGGTTGGTATTGAGATTAAAGAAGTGTGTCTCCATGCTGGTGGTATCCTTGAACACACAGAGATCTGCCTGTCATGTGATCGGGATTAAGGGCGTGTGCTACCACTGCCAGACTTCTGCTATGGCTTGCTATTAGCTCTGACCCCCCAGGCAACTTTATTTATTAGCCTACAAATAAAATCACATTTCAGTACAAATAAAATATCACCATATTCCTCTTCCTGTTCCCCCAGACTGCCTAAGCATTTCATAGGGCTCCTACAGATGAACTCGAAGTCTGGTTGGGTGGCACGCTCTGTGGAATCTATTTACTTAAAGCAGTTCTCTTAGGAAAATGCTTGTGGAACATTTTGTTTCTGATCTGTATTTATTAAGAATTGTTGGGAGGAGGCAAAAGGGAGAGGGGATGATTTAAACTACAGAAATTAGCTCCTCTCGAAAATTCATCTTAGAAAGTTAAGCTTTAAAATGAGATCTGAACTCTTCAGATGTTAATATTCATTTTCTTGGGCTTTAAGGGACCTGATGCCATTTAAGTCTAACACACAAAAAAGTGAAACACAAAAGTCAGATTAATCACAAAGAGACAATCAGGTTGCTTGTCTTTTCCCAGTTTAATATATATATATATATATATATATATATATATATATATATACCTATAAGAACATATACAAGAATATTATACATGAAAATTGATAAATTCACTACAGAAAGTGAGGATAAACTGTCCTTCTAGTAATCAATTTCATCTTTATTTCTCTAGAAGATAATGGTTTTATTGCTATTTTTCCTTAAGATCTTATCACATGTTTAAAGTAGGAAATAAACATGAAAGATAAAGAATTGTAAAGTATTACACAATGTAGACAAAGACAGAAAAATAGGAAAATGTCTCGAGATTTTATTATTGTTGTATGGTTGGAGAAGATATCATTCCATGACGCACACATAGAGCCCAGGGCTCAGGGGTCTTGCTGATGTCACTACATTCTAGGTTCTTCTATTTCCATTATGTCTACAGCTTTTCAGAATGCCAAGCATGGGTTTAAGATTGCCAGCTTGAGCCAAAGCTCTCATTTCTACATGCATATTAGGTCTTTATTGTAGCATATTGGACAAGAAAACTAAACAGAATAGTAAAAGGTTGTCCAAATATGCTTTGCAAAGAAGAATAGGTAAAAATCAAATATTTCATAATATTTTGAACACTTCTGTCTTTAATGTTTGCTAACAATTCTCTCATAATAAGATGAGATCTTCTTTAGAATGGAATATATAAAATTCTTAATTATGTGTATTTTTGTTTGACGTAATGCTAAATGCTCTTTCAAATCTCTAAAACTAAATCTGTAAACATTTTATTTTTTTGAGATTTAATTATCCTATTTTTATGTACATAACTGCTTTGCCTACAGACATGTAAATACACTATGAGCCTTCAGTGCCCCCAAAGCCAGATTAAGTCAATGGATTCCCAGGAACTGGAATTAGAGATGGTTGTGAGCTACTATGGTGTTAATGAGAACTAAATTTCAATTATTCAAAAGAGCCCCAAGGCCCATAACTGTTGCTCCATCTCTCCAGATAAAAACCTGTTGTCCATGAAAGCAAAAAATGACAGATTCACAATTTAATCTGACCCAAATATGATTGAACAAAAACAGACTATCATGATTCAAGTTACAGTAAGTAACATATTCTACAGTGAGGGAAGGGTGCTATTAATGTTTTATTGTTTGTTTGTTTTAGACAGGGTTTCTCTGTGTAGCTTTGTACCTTTCCTGGAACTCGCTCTGTAGACCAGGCTGGCCTCAAACTCACAGAGATCCACCTGCCTCTGCCTCCCGAGTGCTGGGATTAAAGGCATGCGCCACCACCACCCGGCTGCTATTAATGTTTTTATAGTCAGAAATTAAAGCACAGTCACAAACCACAGATTTACCAAATACATCTGTCAATGAATCAAGAATGTTGTCTGAAGCAGAACGGAGAAATCTCTACTATGGTTTTCAGATTATATAAATTCCTAGCTTTAGGCATGTTGAATGATAGTTATCAGTTAAATAATAAATTCCAGTAGTTTTATCAGAGTTATCTAGAAGGCTAATAGAAAGCCATTAGTAAAAAGGATTCAAGATGTTCTATGTTATGCATTAGCAGCACCTCAGCTTTCCTAATCATGATGAAGTCTGGCCCATGTCTGAAGAAACTACAACACATACATAGCTTTTTTAGTACATTTTATTTCATACTCTCTGCTGTTAACTGTACAGCCAATGAAGATAAGCACTAAATCCAGTCTTTGATGATCTGAATTATCAGGGTATTGCAATTCCAATTACTGAGCTAATGGGAACTTTTAGAGAAGTTCAGTAAGTTTTGTAAGTTATTCTTAATTTTTTTTACTAATAATAACTAATTGCATTTATTCTTTGTCATTTTACCAGATTAATACACGTGTTTTGATCACATTCATCACCAAAACCCTCTCTTACTTCACTTCCAGTGCTACGGAATAATCCTCCTCCACACTGTAAGGATTTGTCACTTGAATTAGTTTAATAAAACTCTGATTGCACAGTAACTGGGCAGGAAGTTAGGTGGGAAAGCCAAACTGAATATGATGGGAAGAAGGAGGGCAGAGCCAGAGTCCCTAGCCAGATGCAGAGGAAACAAGTTGAGAATGTCATACTGAGAAAAGATACCAAACTACCTGGCTAAACATAGATAAGAATTATGGGATAATTTAAGTGTAACAGCTAGTTAGTAATAAGCCTGAGCTACTGGACAAGTGTTTATAAGTAATATTAAGCCCTCAAGTCAATTATTTGGGAAGCAGCTGTTGGGTATTTGTGAGTTACTAGTGGGACCAAAACCTCCAATTACATTCCACTGTCTACACACTTTTGTAGATGTAACCAACCATCTTATTAAATAAGAAACACAGAGCCAATGTAAAGATAAAAGCCCAAGAGGTCAGAGCTAAGAGCCTTACCCACCTGCTGCAGCTAGCCTCTTCAGCCAAGAGACCTCTCTGAAAAGGAGCTACTTCCTGTGTGTTTGTCTTTATAAAGACTTCCTGTTCTGCCTTCTCATTGGTTGTAAACCCAACCACATGACCATCTCGTCATTGCCTGTCTGTAGGTCACTCCAGTTCTTCTATGGTTGGTATTGAGATTAAAGGCGTGTGTCTCCAATGGTGACTGTATCCTTGAACACACAGAGATCCGCCTAGTTCTGCCTACCAAGTGCTGGGATTAAAGGCGTGCGCCTCCTTCAGCAAATCCTGCCGGCATGCACCACCACAACCAGTTTTTGCTATGGCTTGCTAATAGCTCTGACCCCTAGGCAGCTTTATTTATTAACATACAAATAAAATCACATTTCAGTATAAATAAAATACCACTATACACTTTCTTTGCCCCCACATGAACTCCTTCTACTTTCATGTATTTATTTTTTATAAACTACTTTGTTTAATCATTGTTACTTGCAGGAATGTGTGTGGGGGGGACTATTTAGTGAAGCATAAGCCACTTAGTAGGGGCTATACCACTAAATAAAGGTACTTACCCTTCTTTACAGCTGTAACTGCCAATTTTTTGTAGAGCTGTCTATATATATATATATATATATATATATATATATATATATATATATTACCAACCTGCAGTTGGTAATCCCATAGTAGTCAGACCACTATTGCACTAGTCCAGACAATTACCCCGGCAGATCAGAATTCTATCAATCAAGTTCCACCCCTAGGTCAAACTGTTCATGATTTTTGTCCATCAATGGCCTGAATAAAGTCAATAGGGAGGAAGTCTCCAACTCAGTGGCAGCTGGATTTTTTTTTTTATCTTGCAAAGAAGTGTGTGGTATCTTAAGAAACAAGGTTTTACTATCCAGTTTTGGTAAGTAAATAAGAACAGTAACAATATCGTGTATTGTTTTGGGGACTGATGTTACTATCTTGACCGTACACTTAAAGAATTATTCTATGTCAGGCACTGGGATATATGTTAAAGAAATCATAGTTCATGGGACCAGCATTATCCACCTAACAGAGCACCTCTACTAAAATGCTTTAATTTTTTTTTTAATTTTATGTGTAGGGGTCTTTTGCCTGCAAGGATGTTTGTGTATCCCATGTGCACAGTGCCCACAAGATCCAGAAGAGAGCACTGGAGTTTCTGAAAGTGGAGCTACAGATTATAGTGAGGCACTATGTGCTGGAAATCAAACCCAGGTGATTTGCTTGGACAACAAATGCTCTCAATCACTAGGCCATTTTTTCTGCCTCCAAACTCCAATATATATTCATATTTTTGTTCTCATGGTAATGGGTTTTCATATTGATTTTTCATACGCTCTGAGTTTTTCTTAACTCTCCCAAAGACCCCTTCATCCACCTACCTTATCCCAGTCTAACTTCATTTTGAACCTCTATTACTCCATTCTGTCATATTTTTCCCCTCCACTGAGTTCTGTTCTTGTACAGTCATCTTGGATTTTTTGGAATTACTGATATGGCTGATAAATACATTTATAACAAATGAAACTCCCCTCTTTCACTCATAGGCATCCCAGGGCAGACCAGCCCCAGCATGTGATCAATTACTCCATGATGTAAATAGAATTTCCACCCCTATGCAGGAGCAGTTATCTCATGGGAACCAAATTGCTCCATTAAGTTGTAATAGTGATAAAAAAAATTTCCCAGGACACCTTGTATTCTGATAACCATTAAGCAAATCATGGCATGAAAAAGGCAAGATGCTTTGTCACACAAACACAGCATCTAGCCAAAATCCAAGTCTTTACCTTTTGTCCCACCTTTCTATAAATATAACATTTCTCTTGGAGCTTTAACAATGGGTGGGAGTTCACAGAACTTTTTTATCTGTTCCTCCTATTGTAGACACATTGATTCAAATGTCCTTCCTCATACATGACTGCTCCTCTTTAAATTGAAATCTGTGACTGAGTCTAATCTATGAAGATTCCTGGAACTGACATGTTATCCTAAAACTCTGATAACACCTAGACAGGTACAAGTATAAGTGGTGGCATTGTACTAAGATATAACTCTAATGAGTACATTTTAAAAAGTCAAGTTCAAGACCAGCCTGATCTACAGAGTGAGATCCAGGACAGGCAACAAAGCGACACGGAGAAACCCTGTCTTGAAAAACCAAAACAAACAAACAAAAAAGTCTTTATCACAGTAATAAAGTCCTTGATGTTGTAAAACCAGTACATTTACATGTACAAATAAGTAATTCAAAATTGACTTACAAACATTCTATTTGGAAGATGTAGTAAGTATAATTAAGCTACAGGACCCTAAGCAGTACCTTTTATAACTCCAGTATTTGACTGTTAAAATGTGAATAATGTTAATTATTTCATGTGGCTATTTATGAATCTTTAAAGTAGATTTAAATACTTAAGCATTTTTCTTGTATTGCCTTACACAAACATATCACAATTTTTGCACATCTGTGGCACTTGTCATATGAATTTCATACTGAGTAATGCATATGATTTGAACCTATTTTTCTCTTAAGCTTTAAATAATGAATGCATATTTAGTTAAAATAATATTATCCTATTACATATCTATGGTAGAAGAAGGAGAGATCAAGTAACTAAAGAGGAGCCTGTGTTTTGAATAAGTCAAGCCACACTTCACCTGTTTAAAGGGATCAGGCAACCGAGTCTGCTGTGGGATGTTCTGTATGGCAAATGTGTTGCTAATAAAGCACTGATTGGCCAGTGGCTAGGCAGGAAGGAGGCGGGACTAACAGAGAGAATTAAAAGAGCAGGAAGGCAGAAGGAGACTGCCTGCCAGCCTGCCAGCCAGCAACCGCCAGGACAAGCAGCATGTAAAGATGCTGGTAAGCCACAAGCCATGTGGCAAGATATAGATTTATGGAAATGGATAACTTAAGATATAAGGACAGTTAGCAAGAAGCCTGCCACGGCCATACAGTTTATAAGCAATAGAAGTCTCTGTGTTTCCTTGGTTGGGTCTGAGCGGCTGTGGGACTGGCAGGTGAAAGAGATTTATCCTGACTGTGGGCCAGGCAGGAAAACTCTAGCAACAGAGTCCAACCCTCTTGTGTCAATAAATCAATCTCCTGTAAGTCATATATCTGAAAATTCTCAGGTAATATTGACTGTGCCTGAACATTACAATTAAATGTTCAGAAAAACTTTGACATTAATATGTAAAAGAATATTTAGATTCGAAAATGGTAAATCATCTCTGTTTAATGTAGAATGATGAATCATCTAACCAAGTCTTGGTGGCTTTTGTGAATTATTCCTAGTTTTTCTGCATATATGGAGCACCAACATGTGATTTATTATTTAGAAATTTTAATGTCTCCTAGTCCTGTGACTTTTCCAATAGGTCAAGCCTTCCCCAAACTGAGAATTTTATTAAATGCATTCAAGCCAAAACATAAAAAGTACCACAGGTCATTTTCAACTAAGTGCTACAGGTTGACAAGTCATCCATAAAGGAAATAGACCTTGAGAAACAGTCCATTTTGGACAGAAGAAAAGTAAATGAGTTTAGCAACTAATCAATGCTTTCCTTTTCAGTTAAGATTGGAGCAGAGAGAGGATGGTCCCACCAACTGAGTGAAAGAGGTTTATACAAAAAGAAAATTATCTGGAAGTAAAAAGAAAAAAAAAAGTCTTAGCATAAAATATCCCTGTAATGAAAAGGTTTGAAAGAAAACAACACTATCCAGATATAAAAAATGGCAACAATCGAATTACACTGATCACAGCTCCCTTATCCAGCATAGGCATCTCTACTTGCCACAAAGTTCAATATTCTGGAAATGTTAGTGAATCCTAGTACTCATAAGAAACCTCAGGAATATTCCTAAGGGGTTTGATCCAACTGTAGGAGGTCTGGCAGGTACAGTACTAATTAGTGGTTTACTTAAGTTTCTTTTGCTGTGATGAAACACTGCCTGTCATGGTTTGAAAGAAAATGAACTACAAAGGGAGTGACACTATTAGGAGGTGTGGCTTTGTTGGAGTAGGTATATTCTTGTTGGAGGAAGTATGCCACTGTAAGGGTGGACTTTGACATTTCATTTGCTCAAGGTTCTCTCAGTGTGACAGGGAGACCACTTCCTGTTGCCTGCAAGCCAAGATGTAGTCAGCACCATGTCTACCTGCTTGTCACCAAGTCCTACCATGATGATAATGGATTAAACCTCTGAAACTGTAAGCCTCCATCTTAATTAAAAATTTTCCTTTATAAGAGTTGCCTTGAAGCCGGGCGTTGGTGGCGCACGCCTTTAATCCCAGCACTCGGGAGGCAGAGCCAGGTGGATCTCTGTGAGTTCGAGGCCAGCCTGGGCTACCAAGTGAGCTCCAGGAAAGGTGCAAAGCTACACAGAGAAACCCTGTCTCGAAAAACCAAAAAAAAAAAAAAGTAAGCCGGGTGGTGGTGGCGCACGCCTTTAATCCCAGCACTCGGGAGGCAGAGGCAGGTGGATCTTTGTGAATTCGAGGCCAGCCTGGTCTACAGAGCGAGATCCAGGAAAGGCACAAAGCTACACAGAGAAACCCTGTCTCAAAAAAAAAAAAAAAAAACCACCTTGGGGTAAAACAGTTTTGTTAGGCTTTCAGATAACATTCCATCTTCTCAGGAAGTTGAGGCATTGATGCAAGTCAGGAACCACAGCAAAATCATAGTAGACTGCTGTTTACTCCCCTGAATTTATTAAATTTTTGTTATGTTCTCACTTGTGATAGGCATCAGACAATTGTGTTTTTGCTGCATCTCTGTTATTTATTTTCATTTATGCTTAACCCACCCAAGCAGCATTTTCTTTTCTGTAGCAGGTGCTTGAATGGTGACATAGTTGTAAGAGTAAACATGCTACTTTCTGGAAATAGCTTATAGTTGGGGTTTAATGTGAAGGAATTATATCAGGGTATTTTTCATTTTCATCCTTCGTAGAGTCTTTTGCTTCTCTATTCCTCACAATAGAAAGTGACATTTTTAGACTGATAGCTTACACAAAAGGCCTCGTGTAAAAGACAAGATCACATATCAATTGTCACCAGCAATAATCATGACACCCTTTAAAATGTGTTCACAGTAGACATTAACCATGAAGATGTGGAAGTTCTCACCCAGCCCATCTTCATGGTCCCTTAAGGTCTAATGAGTTTCTTTCAAGCTGTTTTCTGAAGTCCCTATCTCTGAGTTTACAAAGAACAATTATATCCCAAGCAAAGTCAGGACCAGTCATTTTTTTTTATTTGGAGAGGAAAGCTTATTCTCCATTCCATAAAACAAAAAAGGTAGTTACATTACAGTTACTGCTTTACCATAACCAAAAAGGAAGGGAGGTAAAACCAATAGGTAAGTCCACTGTCACTTCACTTATTTTCCAAGAAAGAGCTCTGATTGATCCCCTTTATATCTGTAAGTTGCCGGGCGTTGGTGGCGCACGCCTTTAATCCCAGCACTCGGGAGGCAGAGGCAGGCGGATCTCTATGAGTTCGAGGCCAGCCTGGGCTACCAAGTGAGCTCCAGGAAAGGCGCAAAGCTACACAGAGAAACCCTGTCTCGAAAAACCAAAAAAAAAAAAAAATTGTAAGTCAACCTCCATGGTATGTGTACATGCTATTTCACACATTTTTATAAGCCTATCTCTTTGGCTATAGCTAACTGCTTTTGAATAACCAAGGGGGACAGCAAATGTCATTTTCCAGTGGTACTTTAGTAGAGGAGATAGAAATATCATTGAAAGAAAGACACATATTTGTCAAAATAACAATAGTAAAATATGCACACACACATACATTCTCTTTGTGAAATGATTTCTTCTTATTTTATATATGTATACAATAATCACAAAAGGAATTGCAATAGAAAGTAAACTAAACTTGGCCATAGTTACAGTTCTTATTTTTTCCAGTTTCATATTTAATTTAATCCACAATACTGAGAAAATATTTATTTCATTCTATAGTTATTTCTTTCTCCTTTTATTTAAGATTTGACTTAGATCAGAAGGTAATCTTAACTGCCCATAGGAAGAGTATAACAGGATAAAACTTGGGTTCTAAAAGGTTTTTATCTAGAGTTCTAGACCCTGGCCATTTACAATAACAAAATAAAAGGAAAAAGATAGAAGAATTCTTTTGTGGTGGTATTGTGTTCGCCAAAATATTGTGTACCTTAATAAACTTATCTGGGGTCAGAGACAGAGCAGCCACAATGTTAAACAGGGGTTAGGGAGTGGTGGCACACACCTTTAATCCTAGCATTCCAGAGACAGAAATCCATGTGTTCAAGGATACACCCAAGCATGGTGACCAATGCCTTTAATCCCAGAAAGCACACCTTTAATCCCAGGGAGTGGTGGTAGAAAGCAGAAAGGTATATAAGGCGTGAGGACCAGAAACTAGAGGCATTTGCCCATAGAGGCATTTGCCCATAGAAGCATTTGGCGTGGTTAAGCATTTGGCCTGGTTAAGCATTCAGGCTTCTAGCAGCAGTTCAGATGAGAGTCATTCGGATAAGAGGACATAGAGGCTTCCAGTCTGAGGAAGCAAGACCAGCTGAGGATCCGGCGAGGTGAGATAGCTGTGGCTCATTCTGTCTCTCTGACCTTCCAGTGTTCACCCCAATAACTGGCCTCAGGTTTGATTTTTATTAATAAGACCTGTTAAGACTCATGCTACATTCTTTTTTTGTTTTCTTCAAGTATTCAGATGTACAGGTTTATTTTAATTTATGTGTTTTAGAGTTTTCACAAGACAAGCTATATGTCCTACAGATACTTGTGATCATTTTCCATAATACAGAGTTTTAAAGGCTGTTCATCTCAGTAACATATGTCTGTAATCCAAGCACTCCTAAGGTAATTTGGGAGATGGAGATGAAGGAATCCTCTAAAGCTTGGTGGTTACCTATCCTGGCATGCACAGATGAGGATAAATTTTTATATCAAATGATGTAAAAGGTGAGGACCACAGGAGCTGTTCTCTCATCCTGTCACATCCTCAGTGCCCTGTATGCACCTGCACACACAGATCTGAATACATACATGTAAAATGAAAAATCTATCCAAGTAAAAACTTCACCTCTTAGCTTCTACACTATATCAGTCATGGGATTTGTTACCAGGAAGAACTGAATGGGAAAAATGGTTTGCTTCACTTTTAGATGTTGCACATCCAAGGTCATGAAAGTCTCAACTTTAGTCACTATTACTCATACCTTTTTCTTTTGGCAGTTTTGTATTGAGGGCGTTATTATGTGAACTAAGAGATCATGTGAAATTGGAAAAGTTAACTTACACTGATGCAAGTCTCTCAAGTTAGAAGATAAGTAAAATATGGCTCTTCAAGAAACCAACAAGTTTATCTTCTCAACAAAGACAAGGCTGAAATATCTGCCTCACAGTGAGAGATGATAAAATGGGTGGCAAAAACAGAAATGATCAAAGTTGGGTTCCTTGGGGGCAGAAGGCTTATGTAACACTATAGACAATGTAGTAGGATCTTAAGGGGACAAGGAATTTGGGAGACCCAGAAAATTAAGGAAATTTAGTTAAGGCATTTGGATGGGGGGAGAAGAGGGCTTGTTTTACACTATAGGGATGTGAGGAATCTACAAGATAAGGGGAAGTGTCAAGAAAAGGCACCTTTTTTGTATTCACAGGCTGGGCAGAGGGAATACCTTAACCTTTGATTTTTGAGTTCTCTGAGTGTCTAGCTTCCTGTCATTGTCCTTGAATCCAGACACTTAGGGAATTTCCATAACCAAAGACAGGCTGTTGACCTTTTACTGTAGCATCAGGGAGACCAAAATCAGTTATGAGGCCTGTACATCTGAAATAGAGAGGAGTGGGCAGAACCCAGAAACCCGGTTTCAGATTTACAGGCACATCCCTAATGTGGTGCTGGCTAATACTGGTACGATTGCGGTCGAAAGTTGTCTGAATAGCATCTAGCTCAAAAGCTAACATGACAGAGTGAAATTCTGGCATTTATGTGCATTTTATTTTAGTTTACTTTGCAAGTATAAAAATAAACTGTGGTGTAACTTACCAATAAACACTGATTTGAATAAATGGAAGAGGGGATTACATACTCAGGGAGTTAACGGATGACAGTTTGTAGTACATTCCTGTTAGTAATGCACTTACTGTCTCTTTCCAGCTTGCTCTTCATTTTTCAAGAAAGGCTGGAAATGGGGATGTTTACAGGTTTATTCAGAACATTTGCAAGTACTTCATAGTCCAAGAAAATAATTCCCTTGAGTAATATTCAGCTCTCTGACTGCCAAATCAACATTGTTAAGTGGAATTACTGGTTCTCAAATCTGATGAGCACACATTGCTTTGAAGAACACTTGGGGGAATTTAAAATATTTTTTAAAGTCTAGATTTTTTGCAAATCTTTTAATTTGAATCTCTGGGAGTGTGGTACATACATATACATATAAAATATACTAGCATAGAGTTAAATGGTGCAATAGTACTGAGACTTTATTAAATTACATCCAAGTTTTGCTTTTAAATATACTTTCTTAAACAAAATCAATTCAGAAATCAGACTAAATTGCAATGCAATATTAGAACCTCCAATTAAAGGCTCATTTTGCCAATTAACTCATGTTTTATCTTTATTAATGTGCTATATTATGCCAATTCACCACTGTTGAACTGTATTTACTGTATCGTTCCTTTATTGGCCATAATCTGTATTTAGTATTGTTCATTTAACCATTTGAGCATTAATGTCTACAGAATCCATCCAATCATAGCTTGGCACATGTAATAGTTGCCATCACTTGGGATCACTCTTTATGATGTTAAATATTTCACAATGAACATAATGTATAGGGAGACTACTTAACATTCAGTTATTTCTCTATTCAGTAGTAAATTGTAACTTGTTCTAAAATGTGTCAGACATTGGTGTAGATGATGGATATATAACAAAAAACTTCCATTTCTCATTCAGAAATTAAAATTCTATGGGAAAAATACACAATGAGCAAGTATATTGCAGGAATGTGTGCATGCATGTGAATGTGTGTGTGTGTGTGTGTGTGTGTGTGTGTGTGTGTATCTGTGTTGAGTGTTGGAGGTAACAGGTACCAAGGAAAATAACAGAAGCATATGTGACTGACAGGACAAGGCAATTTTCTGTAGGATAGCAAGACTGGGGATGTAATTTCAGCCCAAACCTCAAAGAGAAGTACAATTTTTGTGAATTATGAAAGGATAGAATATTCCAGAGAACTTGAAAACAAATTGTGCCAAGGGAGGGAGTACGACCTAGGAAAACAAGTAGAGAAAACATGCCAGGAAGTCTATCAAGTAGTAGGAAAGTGGGCTGAAACAGAAATGGAGGCCTAGACACATGTCTGATATAAACAAATAAATACAATGACAGTGGAACTAAGAGGAAGATTATTGTTTTACTTTCAATGTATTATTGTGGAGAGCTCCAAGATAACAAAATTGGGCTTGAGTTGATAATTAGACATGTCATTCTTTGACTCAAAGTAGATATTTGAAGCATATATAGTTGATATCTGTAAATATGTATACTGTAAGATGAATGTGCAACTTCTTTACACACATTGAGTATTTGTTCCTGTAATCCAAGTTTCTAAATGGTCTTAAAAAACCCAGAGCCAGAAATTGGGGTAAATACTTAAGGAACCAAGAGACAAAGAAAAAAAGACACCTATTACCTCTAGGACTCCTCAGCCTGAAAAGCTTTCCTCAGCCTTTACTTCCTGTCTCCTCATGCCTTATACACCTTTCTCTGCCCATGTATATCATTTCCTGTCTCAACTTTCCTAGTGCTGGGATTAAAGGCATGTGACCCTCAAGTACGGGGATTGAAGGTGTGTGTCACCACTGCTTGGCTCTGTTTCTCTCCTAGACTGAGTCAATCTCATGTAGTCCAGGGTGGCTTTGAACTCACAGAGATCAAGATGGATCTCTGCCTCCTGAGTGCTAGGATTAAATGTGTGTGCCAACACTGCCTAGCTTCTATGTTGAATCTAGTGGTTTATTCTGTTCTCTGATCTTCAGTCAAATTTATTAGGGTACACCATATATCACTACATTTCTCATTTTTTGTCTAAAATAATAAAAGATTATAACTAATATAAGAAAAACTATATACAATAAGTACAATATATATATATATATATATATATATATATATATATACACATATACAGTCAAGAATTATATTAACAATGTCCAGTGCATAAACATCTGACAAATTCAGAGAAAATACTCCATTATTTTGGTGAGTCCAAAATGTTGACTTTCTATCCTAACTTGTATTACAAACCCAAAACTATCTTTTGATGTCTTTCAAACTTATACACTTCACACCTCTCTATTGAGTTTCTTTTCTGAATTTGTTGACAAGGAAAATTATAACTACAACTATCTAAACCAACTCCCTCAGAGACCCAAGAAGGAAATAATATTAACTGAGTAAGCAGGAAGTGCAAATAAGTGATTTCCAAAAAAA